>CM074190.1:35863941-36151441 GCA_037179385.1 Holothuria scabra
CATTGAATATGATATTGAATGAGGCACGCGTTATTACAAATTTACATCTAAGAAGTTGTAGTAACCACTTCTGTAACAAATTTTACCCTTTTGACACAACTAATAGCCACTCACATTTATCGTGACAACCACTTTCCAATGTCCACGGGCGTTTGCTACAATGGAAGTTACAAGGTTTGGTACCGCTTGACCGGTAACTCATCAACTTTTCACCCTCCCGTTTTGGAAGGTTTTGAGTTCACTCTCATTCCATTCATTCAAGAGTTTCAAACCCATGGTCGTATACTCACTTTTGGGCAGATCGTGTTATTGATATAGCTTGTCATAAGCGTGGGGAAAGGTAGGATATGAGATTCGTAAGTAACTTAAACAAGACGGTTTTAAATAAAAAAGGTAGAACTCATAAAAAAAAAGTTTAGCTTCAAGTATTGAAGGGCCAAAAAGGTTCTTTTTAGAGCTGGGAATGGGAAACAGACTTTAATCAGGAAAAAGAGTGATTGGTTAGGCAATAACAACTCCTTACAGATTTATAGAACTGTAACTGCAGGATTTTGGAATGTCACTTTTTTCATGACAAATGAGGTGAGATGCAAAACTGTACAACATACTGTCGCCAAAGTCCAGACAACTGTTAAGTTGTAATTCGCTTTCGCTTTGGGCCTCGCCTTTGGTTGCTTTTATGTGAATTCCATTAGCATTAAGTACATGAGTCTTCTTGGAATAAGCATTTATCTCAACCTTCTATAAACTGAGGAACTTTCTGACTTTCAGAGACGTAAGGGACGTACAATGCACCTTCGGCTGACTTGTTAAATTGAAATATTGGGTTAAATTTAGTCAGATTTTTCATTGAATCTCACTTACACTATTAAAAATGTGACTTTACAGTTAAAACATTGACAGCTAAGATTCCAGGAAGGAACGTTATTTTAGTTTTTTTTTTTCATAAGACAGGTATCTCATAGCGGTTGTACGTAATAATGTAACCGTTTTATCCTTGAGAACTGAATTAGAAGGATATTTCAGGAATAAAAGTAGCTTCATAGGTACCGTTAATACTGGGTCTGCGCACAACTGTATAATAACGGGTTAAACACGGGAATCCCAGCTGCCAATGTTACAGTAAAATAAAGGTTCATCACCCAAACAATTACGCATGCAAAACCACTCCTTCGTTACCTCTGAGTCAAAATCCACTAGTGAATTTTGTATCCTATAGCGACAAACAGCAACGCATTTCAGCAAGTACAACACGTTTGAAAAGTATGAAGGCTGGCATTTATTTGCTGTTTAACACTCTGTTTAGTCAATAAGGGACGTTGATCTGTAATTACAGACGAATAATCTGTTAAAACAGATTATTAATCTGTAAATTCAAATCAATATCTGTTGCTACATATTCAAAATATTTATATAGGTTGCACTCATTGGCTTTCGTACGTTTTGACCTTCGTCTTCCTTTATGAAAGTGTGTTAAAACTCTAAGGTGAAATTGTTTTATCGAATATGTTTTGTGTACTGTTGACTTTTTAATAAATGTGTTGAACTAATAATGTGTGAAATAGATGCGGTGGTTTGTTTGAAGTTCTTTCAACAGCTTTGCCGCAAACACCAACGCCCGACCTTCCGCAATGGACCGTAAAGGATGAGAATAATAATACATGTATGCTGATGGCAATGAATGCAACCATCGTGGTGAGGAATTGGAATTCGCATTTTGGAAATTTAATCATCGTGATTCTATGTAGGAAGGGTGCATTTTTCATGTAAAATAGAACAAATCAATTCCATGATTCTTTAATAATGTCATTAAAGACACTTTCTTTGATAATTGCGCACTCCACTTCTGACACTACTTTCTCAACAACCCCAAACGGCTAGAAGTCTCTTCAGTTATGGAACTTGCCCATACAAATAGACAATCCATTTGTAGGCTTTAGCAGGAAGTTGAGATACCATTTCGTGACAATTCATAAAGGTAGGTCCAGGAATCCTAATTTAATACATTACTAAGTTGTGTTGTAGTTTTATAGTAACTTGTCTGATAATACTATAATATATAATACTGATAATACTTTATAGAATATTATATGGCGTTCAAAATTTCTGCATGCCAGATATCTCTCAAAAACAATGAACACAATTGCACAATAACACTCCTAAAACATGCCAAACTAACATCCTCACCCAAGTAATTATTTTCCGATGACTCGATATCATTTGTGAATATTTTGTTTCCTGTTTCAGCTGGCAGGCGAGATTCCTATTCCATATTCAGCGTTTGCTCTTCCTAAAACTGGAAGGTGTGACTCTAAGATGGCTGTGTTTACTCTGAAATGAAATAGATATACTTTAAAAATCAGTTTTGCTGCTGACGAAAACTCTTCCAAAATGGGACAAATTAACTTTACTGAATCGATAGGTAATTAATGTCCAGTTTCTGAGACCTTTTTAAAAATTCACAACTTAAGCAGTAGGGGAGATAACCGCTTTCGGTGAAATCAATTTTGACCCAAACAGCAGAATGTTTCGCCATAAGTGGCACCATTTTTAAACATCTTCCATGTTGCATTGCGATACTACTGAGCAAATTCAACGTAGATAACATTCGAAACAACCTTGCAAATTTTTCGATTTTAGAAATGAGATATTTGGGCATATTCATTAGTTCTGTTGATAGGGGAATCATAAAGCTTTGTCATCTTTGGTTATTCACCGCACCATTTTTGAGATATCGAGTAATTTTTTTTACGTTCTTTGTCCTAAGCTTATATTGATTCAGCAGAACCGCAAGTTTTGTGCAGTATTTTCCGAATGAAGGTGTACAAGTGGATTGTGCAAGCATTTGTGTTTGTAAATGCTCTTGTTGAAGGTCCCTTGTTGTATCTTAACTATGACGTCACATTTAAATAAAAACAAACTTGTTACACAAATCGACGACTGTAAAGAGGGGGACACTAAGTGCTCATAAATATTCATACCGTTGAGACGGTCAAATTTTCCTCCAATATGGGGAAATTCGTTTTCTCCCCAACTGGTAGCGCAATATCGATTTTCGTTATAACTTCAGATAAATGTAACGTTCAGATCGTACAAGGAAGTAAGTACACTCAGGTTTCTTTAATACGTAGGTCGTCTTTGCCCCTGTACGTCAAAGAGCCTTGCATTTTGATTGTGTCTGTTCCTGTGAGAGCATGTCACACTATGTCTTATAGCCTACGTAGACTGAAGCCACCTGGGACAAAAAAAGGCGCACCAAGATAGTCGCCGTCAAGCTGTAATTGTTTTTTCGACGAAAATTCTGTAATACTTCAACAAAATTTAAACTTGAATGAGAAACAATATTATATTCCCGCTATTAGTGTGGTGGTTTTGACCTTACCTTGCAATATATCGAAAATATTTCAAGTTTAATGCAAAATCTGTTGAATTGAACTTCTTGAGCAAGTCCAAACTTTCAGACACAAAACCAAAGCCGACAGCCATTTTGCTACGCTTATACTCACACATACGGTAGCGTGCAATCTACGGATAGTATGCTCTGTTCATGAATAGCCCATAGGGAATGCGTGGAGGGGGGGGGGGGGTGAAACAGATTTCAGTTATCTTGAGCGTATGGTGATGTTTACATAAGAGGACAGGTGTTGCAACACCTCGTTTTTCCCTTAAAAGGGGCTCACTGAGTTGATATCGTCAACCCAAAGGAGAGTGTTAAAGGGTGCTACCGCATGGCAATTCTTATAATATGCACATCAAGTGAGGTTTCATATCCAATAGTTACGGAAAAGGTTAATTTAAAGTACTGAATTTTGGGGGGGCACTGACTTGTAACGGTTTTGTGCAAAATATGAAAAAGTGTTTGGACATAATTTTTTGAAAACCAGATTGAACCGTTAGGTGCTCACTATTAAAACGGGTAAAGTTTTTTTTGTAAAATATGGGAGAGTTTGACCATTAATCATTCGTATGTGAAAAAAGACAGGTTTGGAAAAAAAAAAAACCTGTTGAATTTTATGATTCAACTCAATGACCTGCTTCAAGTTACGCCACAATTGTTTCGAAATAGAGCTAAATGGCTCATTTTTTCATTTTTCTCGCAAGAGGACTGTTTAAAGTTTGCATGCTCAAGTGAGCCAAGTACTTGCTCTAAACAAATTCCTCAAATGGGAAGGAAAAAAATGTCACATGATTCTCAGGGGCCATTTATACAACAGAATAGGTGGAGACATTAATTCAAGTTAGGTTGTTTTTCTCTGTCTTTTCTTTTAATGAACTTGCGATGACATAAAGAGTTATTTTTCGTTTTTTTTTCTCACTGTGTCTTTTGTAGCGACCTCAGGTTCTTGTTGCCCCTTTGTACTGTTACCATTAAAAATTATTAGATCCCTTATCATAAACTTGGTAAGAAATTTTACTCATTCCCAAGTGTCCTCGCGAAAGAGCTTAAAGGGAAATATTTGTTTAGCACGAAAAAATCATCCTTTTAAAACTAATAATTATTGACACAGGTTGATAGATTATCAAGGCAGTATGGTAGCCTTCTTTTCAAGAAATAAGTTTCACACAGATAAAAATTCAGTTGTCTGTTGCACAAGAATAATTTGTTCACCCAAACTTTCAACATTTCAAATGATGCATTGCCCATGGCTCTTCTTGTGCATAATATTTTGAAGAGATGTAGCTATTGCTGGCGTTTATGATTAAGACTGAATTTCTAGAGAGTGTCCGAGCTATTTTCTTTGTACTCTTTGTTGGAGCATTTTAAACACAATATTTCCCTTAAATAATGTAATAATGTACTAAATGTTGTTAAACACCTACTTTTGATACATTTATACAAAAGAATCGGCTTGAATGACTTGTGAAGAAGCTATTGCCTATGTGTTACACATCTGTAATTATCAATGATTCAGGATTCGGGGTCTTGGACTTCAGTTACGAAGATTCAACCTTTCTATCTGCTTTCATTGGAGACTGCATGACCTGTCAAAAATATAAACGAGGAGTGGTTAATTTTAATGAATACAGGTTTCAACCGTTCGCTCAGAAGTCAAACGAAGAGTACGGCAAAGGTAACTAGGACAATACTCATGGAAATGTTCACAGGTAAATAAGTAAGGTTCAAATACTTATTGAATTGTACTTTAACTTCCAATGTTGTGTCATAAACATTTTTATGTTCCATGTTACTAGTTATACCTTCAAAACATGTTAGTACAATTTTTTGAAGTGGGGGGTGGGTGATATATGCCGATTTCTCGATTTCTCGCAAGCGAACAAACGAGCACGTGAGGCAGGAAAGGCAAGCAGGACAAGCAAGGCAAGTAAGCAGGCAATCAAAGGTATTAACCAAATAAAAAACAAATCCCAAAAATATAGCACACAACCAAAGAAAAGAAAATAAGAAAAAAAAAAAAGAAAAGAAATACTTGTATGTACTTTGTATTGATAATAATCTCATGTGACTACAGTTGCATGTTGGTAGCCAAAAATTGACCCCAGAAACTGCTCACCAAAAAGCACTTCATTGCAAATTTAATAAACTTAATTTAATAAAGGGCACTGAAGGAGAACATCGATAAAACTAGAACGCATTGTGAAAACTCCGTGGCCGTCAAGAGCAAAAGTAAGTTTTTTGTTCTTAGTCCGTAGGCCTTTACTATTTTGAAACAACCGTGCAAAATCTCCATTTTAAGAATCTTTTGAACACTTAAGTACTCTTTAAAGCAATTTGGTGGAACATTAAAACGACAAGTCAAGTTTTGACTGTGAATGGTCAATGTGTATAGGTACATCTTTTTAAATTCGCTTTGGCACAAAGGACCTTGGTCAGGGTTACGTAATCGTTTTTCTAAATATGACAAACATGGGTAATCTTTCTGGAGGGAAAGCGTTTGATACTTGATGAGTTTTCAAGACGATCGAGCTACAAACTAGTGCAATTTTCACTTTTGCCTTCGTTTTACATGGGCCGCATTCTAAAAAATGCCCTTATTAAAAAACACTTTATAGTTTAAATGTAAACGTGGATAAGAACAGTGGTCAGCGGAACTCAAGATATCGAGTCGTGAAGAATTGGAACCATGCCAAATCTGTAGTTCTCAGTTTTGCTTTTACCATTTTGGGTAATCGGCAAAAGCAATTTATAATGACCTATCATTTATAAATAATGCATTATTCTCCACACGGGTACAGTTGCACAAGTTGGGAAAGAAGGACAAAGTTTGTGGCCACCTTTACCATCACGCTTTTCGCGGCATTGTGGGGAAAATAAATCTATCGCAATTATCAGTCCGTGCGGAGCACACGTATTGTTGACCAAAACTCCCCCTACATCCCTTGAAATTTCCTTCACGAGAAGGTTTGGATTGGTTTTCTCTGTTTGTTTATATGTCAGGCCACCCAAACATACGAATGTGCCTTGTATTCGTTTGTAGTAAAAACTTTTTTCTAGTAAAAGTATGATTGGGGATGCACTTTTACCTGTTGTCCCTGCCCCACCCCCTCCTCCCGGCGGGGAAGAGTCACTGCTGCAAACTATGCTATTTAACATTTTCTTCATAATGGAACTTTCCTTCTTACGTTTTCTAACATCCTCTTCTTCTATCCGATAAAATTGCATCGCCATAAACAGAAAAAAGGGGCAAAAGAAACAACGAAACTAATATTACAAAGACAGCTGATACAGTCAGTTTTCCCCCTACTGTGAGTTAATCTTTACAGTGTAAGAAGTACCAAAATACACAAAAAGCTACGTAAAATTTGGAGTTTGCTTGCTTGCAGGCCAGTCAAGTATGGTAAATTGATTTTTTTACACAGGGTGACCACAGTGATAGAATGTGTATACATGGTTTGAAGGTCGGATCGTTGCAGCCTGATACCGGATACCAGCGGTTGGTCAGGTGTTGTCCTACAGTGGACGTAAAAGCTTCTTTGGGAAGGAGTTTAAAGTTTGGTTTCGATGAACGGTCCTTTTGTCAGAGAGTAGGGAGGACTTTAAAAAAGATACAAGACATATCTAATCTGATGAGGTGTCTTTGTGGGTTCAGTGAGTCACAACTGGAAAAAGGCCGTGGTTAAGAAACGTAGTCGTAAAATGTCATCTGCCTAACTTACGTGTGAAACTTTTATAGGGGCAGCACGACATGGTCTTCTGAAAACTCGAAAAGTCTTCCAAAATGAACGATTTTTAGATAATACAAGACAAACGAGGTCGTGAAAAATCTTTTAAATCACTTCCATATTTATTACCGTACGAAGCCTTGTAGGTAACATTTCAAACATACCTGATGCCACCTGCCCCCGTTGTACACTGTAAAAAGACTATGGTCAATTTGATCATTGTTTTGGTCAACTATGAACCTACCCAAACTATGGTCAAACTATTGACCCCAAGTAAGATTAAGCGTTACTACATTATAATCAAATCTGACCACCAATTATTTTTGACCATATGTTCTAGAAGCTGCATACTTGACCATAGTGTTTCTAGAATGTGTACCTGCGTTTTGAGATTAACTTCAGCATGAATATAAAAAGGCTTATGCTTACAAAATTTCGATTTTTATCGAACTTGCAAAGATTTTAAATTTTTAGAATTTCCTCTTTCAATACCTACAATTGACCCTAAATGCTTGTTGCCATTTAAAAGACTGAAAGTTACTTTGAATCGGTTCTTAGCACTGTTTTTTTTTTTTCAATTTGTTTTGCTTCTTCATTATACAAAAAGTTAATCACTTATTGAGTACAACCAAATAAACACCTTTCCAGAATTTTACGTTAGTAATTATAAATCCATAAGAATATGGAGATAAATGCTCAAACGTTAATATGATAGCTTTCACAGCAACTTCAATAATTAAATTATGCAAACTTTTTTTGGTCCTACTTTGTCACACCCTAGGATATTTATTTCCAAATGAAAAGCTGAAAAAGAAAAATAATATTTTTGTAAATATTAACTAGATATGACACGTGGATAGCTGGAGCGACTGGAGAACAAAGGATGAACTTTTGTGGATAGTTATGAAAGATTTATGAAGAAAATGAATTCAATAAGAATGTGTACTATTTTCGCTATGTAACTAACGTGAGCTTAATTTCCCACGTACTACACGGCATACATAAACTAGAGCATTTCGTTTCTTCACATTACTTTTTCAAGTAAGGATTTAATGGAATATTCAGTAACAAATCCGCGCAAGCTTCTCGGTCTTTTAAAATTGCTTGTAATTCGCCACGGTTTGAAATATAGCGGTCCTACCAAAATAATCTGAAGGGTTGACGTTACTTCAAATGGGGAAATTTGTTAAAGACTACTGCTAATTTTGGGGACTATCTGCATTTTGGAACATATAATTGCAGAACGGTTTGGGCATTAGAGGTCACTGCCTTTGATGCAAGAATTCACGTTGACTAATTTTGAGGGTTATTAACCATCGAGTCCCGGGGTTCCAAACATTTCACCATTCCATAGATTTAAACCTAGGTTATTTGACCATATCATTATCGTATAGAGGTCCAAGTCCTTAAAGTTTCCTTTCGTGTGAGATTTTGAAATTAAAACATTTACCGTCGGAAATGGTGGAAGTAAGGATGATGCTGTTTTCGTTTGTAGTCCTCTCAAACGTAATGAAGAAACAAATACAATCTGGACATTTGACATATACTGAGTTTGGCAGAATGAAATAGCGCCACGATAAAAAGTACTTTTTCAACGAGCTCAGTGGGTTGAACTTTTTACTAACATCTTCCGTTTATTGTTGAAAGCTCATCCAGTTCCGTTTTTGAGCCTTTGTTTAATAACCGGTATAAAAGTTTTGGGATGGAAAACACTTCAAGTGTAATTTTCTAGGAATACGTTGACTCCCTTTCTTCTCAAACTTAACATTTAAATAATAGTGTTGCATAAATTTGGCAAATTCTTTAGCATTGGCTACCGTTTATCGTTGAATTAGGATTCTTCTGCTATTGCTTTTGTTCAATATGTATTTCTTAATTTTTTATTTTCATTCTATGTGCTGGGAAAATTATGCCATTTTTCTAAATCTTTATTCTCCGAAACAATTAATTCATTTTGATCTGTTCTTCGACCAAAATTGATAATACTCATAGTATAAGTTATTGTAGCTGAATGAAGTCTACACTGAAATGAATTTTGTGATGATCTTATGCTTAGGTAAGAATGGAATTTGCTCAAAAATGAAAATGGGAATATCCTTGTCAAATGCATACTATTATAGTGCGCCACACTATTTTTACAACTGCTAATATATCTTTCCTGACATGTCAAACGATGCCTTTTTCTTGGCTGCCAAAGTAGGCTATGAAAAGCATGTCACCATCTTTAAAGTGTTACGTCACAAGTTGATAGAATGTTATTAACACTGTCTAATGTTGTTCTGGTTGTCAAATCGGCCAGTTTGTTTTCTCCCTTTTGTATCGAAATATGAACCGACACTATTATTTTGTTGAAGCAGATTTTCGGACAATCTTTGAAAAATGCTCAGTGATTTTTCAGACAGTGTGAGTTTTGCCAGCTAAAAAATCGGAACTTATGGAAGGACATTTGCTTTTTTGGCAAACTCCAGTGAGCATTGGGGCCCTGTTAGTTGGATATAACATCATTTTCTACATGACGAGGTCAGGTCACTAAGTCTTTGCATAAGGGTCTTTGCAGGTAAGAATGGAATTCTTACCTGCCAAAATGAAAATGGGAATATCAGTGTCAAATGCACACTATTTTAGTGCGCCACACTATTTGTAAAACTGGTAATACATCTTTTCTGACATGTCAAACGATGCCTTTCCTTGGCTGCCAAAGTTGCTGCCAAAGAGGCTATGAAAATCATTTCGCTATCTTTGAAGTATTACGTTTTACGGATTCAACAGTGTGCATTTCCAGTCAAAGTACGTTATGGGCCGGGTACTGCCTATATTTTAATTGGGTAGGTTTGTACTGAATGAGATAAGTACACAGAACGGTGGCCCCACAACCATTGCATGTCGAACCGTAATAAACTGACTAATGGCAAATGTGTGTATGATTAGACTTCTACATACTGCTGGCTAAAGTAGTTGTGAAGAGCTCGATGCATACGTACGTTGATCCAGTGCGCAAGCCTGGTTGAACATGAAAAAAAAAAAAAAAACTCGATAAATCCTTTTAAGGAGCCAACATGGCAAGAAATTAATATTTCTATACTCTCCTAGATCATCTTTTCGATTCTCCCAAAAAGATGAAGTCATTTTTCACAGAAAAAATAGCACACACATATATACAGGGACAGGAATGTAATTGAAATAAATTCTAGAACCAGCCATTGATTCAGTCTCATTGATTACTTCGCTTTGTATCAATTCACCTGATCAATTAATGACTTTCTATATTCAAAACACTGCCCTGCCATTCAATGGGTAACAAAGGTATCCGTTTAAGTCAAAATGTCACTGGTCTGTAATGCGACTTTTGGCATTAAACAATCTATTGACGTGCCAATTTGCTTCTCGAAGTGGGGGCTAATTATTTGGATTGCTAATGATCAGCTACACTTAGTGTTATTTTCTCTACTTAGCGTGTATTGATGTAAAACTAACGTTAATTATGCGTTTTATTTCCTCTGTCTGGTATAGGATATAATTAATGAAAGCAGTTGGTTAATTGCCGTAGGAAAGGGATTACCTATATAAAATATGAAACGTGAAGAACATGAAAAGTCACTTTAATATCAGTGGCAAGTGTTGACCTAACCATGGACCTGCTGATCAATATAGTGATCTTAATTAGATATAAATTGACAAATTGTTTAGTACATTGATCAATTTGGTAAAAAG
This sequence comes from Holothuria scabra, assembly GCA_037179385.1. Taxonomy (NCBI): domain Eukaryota; kingdom Metazoa; phylum Echinodermata; class Holothuroidea; order Aspidochirotida; family Holothuriidae; genus Holothuria; species Holothuria scabra. The sequence continues at coordinate 35,874,775 of CM074190.1, forward strand.
TGGGAAATACAGATGTAATTGTCTTTCACTGTTTGTTTTATTCGAGATGAAAATTGGATGAAATTAGCTCACCAAATGCCTTTCTCGCCAAGAATACACGGTCTGCAAATACATACTATATCAAAGCCGTAGTGAAGAAAAGATCTCCGGGTTCTAGCTCAGGTCACCATGTATCTTAGTAGTGTGTCTCCAAAATAAAAGCTGAAAACAACACAGACCCTTCATCCAACACTTTTTAAAGGCACGGTACAAGTTTGTGAGGAAAGGGGAGACATAAAATACATGGCTTGGGTAAAGTATGATATAGTTCATAGAAAAATATGATTTGAATGGAGTATATAAACGTTTTATTGCATCAAACAATGGTGTGATAACGCTATCGATCTCAGAGCTTTAAGCTGGTGCATCTTAGTTTATCCATTGTCAACCTTCAAATACTTAGTCATACATGTACCATTTTCTGGGGAGAATTTTCCGACAAAAGAGTGAAAATCCGGCCTCCTTCGAAATGTTGTCTTTGTAAGATAATTTGGATGTAACATGGTACTAAATTCATCGATGTCCAGCCAGATTTGAGTGCGCATATACTTCTACGACTAGTTGTAGACTATCATTTGTGACTTAAAAGGGTAAGTACGCACAACCTCGATAATGATGATAAATGTAACCATACTGGGTCCAACTCACGAGAAAATTTCATCATATGCGGATTTTATTTCTCTGGGTTAAAGTGGTAAGTTTGTCTTCAAGAACGGAATAGAGCATCGATAGGATTACACTTTGACTTTAAAAAAGGGCTAAGGAAAGCCTTTTATTACAGATCTCTCCAATTTTTGTCCACTTCTACTACTTATGTTTCTATCTACTGCACTTGCAGAAATTTCAAGTGCTTTGCATGGTTTTTAACTATATTTTTAACCATATTTTGTTTATTTCAGCCGATGTTTGCACATTTGGCCTTGGTTTCTGGACTTATGTGGTTCTGGCTGGTATTGGAATTATTTTATTGGGTGCACTAGCTGTTGCTGTGCTAATATGTGTCAAGAAGGTGCAGAAACGGCGAGCGTACAGCGAAATATCGTAGTGCCGTAGTGCAGGATGTAATGAGAACGTTACTTAGAAGAGATCATCGGCGTGTAAATAATTAAAAAAAAAAGCAAAATCCAAGGTTAAGGCGTTAAAATATTTGAGAAAGTTCTTTGCTAAATTCTATAACTAGAATCCTCTATTGTATCTGTTTGGGATATATTTTATTGTTCATAACATTTGGCCTATTGGCGAAAATTATTATGTTTGGTAAACATCCATAATGACAAAAACGTACACTAGACAAGTTGAAATGTGACTTTTACTCATTGTCCATTATCGCTAATATAGTAAGATGCTCTAATGATGATGAAATATTCCTTCGCAATAACTAAGAAGTAGTCATCGAAATTTTATTCCTTTTATGTATAAAATTTGCATTACTTGTATATAATTAGAGGTTTTGCATACACTTCACGATTTATTGTTAAGGAGAAGTCCACTGTCAGTTTAGAAAATGATGTGTATGGACATCACTTCAAAAGATACCTTATTTGGAAACATGTAGAGAATGTCGGAAAAATTTCAATATGATATAATCTTTGAAAAATAGGAACATTTGTGGAAGGCTAGCATTAGCATTGCCAAATTTATTTTGTCTGTTTTGGGGAGGAGGGGGTGGGGGGCTTTGGGTCCAGCTTCGCTCTCAAAATATATTCGTGTATATAATGCATCAGCCTCTTTTATGGGATGGGACTTGCGGCCTGGGGTGATTGAAGGACACTCCAGGGAGATGTTGGAACATTATGATCTGGAGATGTATAATGGGGGGTGGGTGGGCATATTATGGAAAGACGTAACAGAGATCTAGACAGATACATGTGACAGTAACTTGGTGGTCGCTGGAGGAATCACACGGGAGGTGGTATATAACCTAGAGGATTGGCAATAGAAATGAATGGATGAGTTGCTGAATTAATGTATAAGAGATATAGAAGATGGATGTAAGAGCATCGCAAGCAGAGATAATAAAAGAGGATATATAATTCATCGTGGTTTTCGTATCACCTTAATTTTCCATCTTTTCGAACAAACGGTGGCGCTTCGCTTACCTCCCATTAGACTTGCTCCAAGTCCCTCGAGATGTCTCCTCTCAGCTGTAAGGATTCTTCTCTATCACTGTTCCGTCTCTATTTGTCACCCCATTGACCTCTCCCAATGCACTTTGCAGACAAACTAACTTGTCACACTTTCCTCTTTCTACTTCGACTCGTTCTAACCCCAATACACTGTGCTAAACCAACCCACATCGACCGACATACCTCGACTGGTAATGCCCGCTAACAAGTTCTTACATTCACCGCTTCGAACGTTTCTACACCGAGTCATTGTATCGATCGTGCGTGGCAGATTCTTGTTTATACGCTGTGCACATATCAACAAGCAGAGATCTAGCTTGCTCGAGACAGGAGAGACTTGTAGCTTTTGCAACTGGTGACGTAGCATTTTGGGCGGTCCGATTTTTAATCAATATTCTCTGTGGCCAATGAAAAGCTTTCTATTTGTAAGCAGACAGAACGACACGCCGTTCATCACACAATGACCTTAATGAATACCCAGCAAAAGTCACAAAATGCCGAAGCTGGTTGGTAAAAACAGTAAATTATCTTGAAATATATTCATCTAAATTCTTAGATGAATAAAATAATATAGAAGTTAGAGAAGATGACGTAAGCAGTTGCAAAAGATACAAGTCTCTCACGGCAAGCCGCAGGTTTGAACTGGCCGCTCAGCAGGCTAGTGTGTTTGAGCTGTGTACAATCTTCGAGAACCGTTGTAAACAGGTGTTACAGCACTCGCTCGTGGAAGTTGCAGTTGTGCATAGCAGCACAATGCGATGGAATCACCGTGAAGAATAGGAACAGAAATAGAATGAAAGGTGGATGGAAGGAATACGTGAGAGACTTGGGGCAAGTCTAATCTCCCATGAAACCGTCCGCACGATTTTTCTATTCTACCGCTCCTGTTAGGTTCTTTTTGTTTTGAAAATCAATTGTCGGAAATGAAACACAATGTTGTCGGGAAGAAGTGCCATTAACCCACCCCACTGATCGAGACCCTGACAATCCAATTAGCCCAATGGTCTCATCGTAACGTAAAGATCAATTTTGCCGCTTTAAAGTCCGTCAGTCGTAGTAAGGTTCCTGGTTGATATTTTTATCATCATCTTTTAGTCAAACGACATGATTAGAATGTCGTCATACTTTCAACTAACAAAACATGAAGTTGTATCCGCTTTATCCGTAAAAAAAGGAATTTCTACACCGGATGATGAGCACTACATTCAGTTGAAATGTTCGTCTACAGGGCTTCGAAACCTGAAATGGTCTTTAGTTATACGCAGATCTACGGGCCAAAATGGTGTGACAGATTAAGTGATAACTGCACCAAAGAAATGTGTCATATTGCATAGGATTACAGAAGGTAAGAACGGGTCTAAAGTGAGACAAGCAAAGGGCAAGAAAAAAAAAAAAAAACTATGAAGATCGGGTTGCTGTTAGAGAAGAACAACTAACTATTTCGTGCAATTTTTATTACCCTGATATGAGTAATTGCACGGGTCTGTAGTATTAGTTGCAGAACATTGATCCTTTTGATCCCACCACCTTAGTAGACGCCTCTGATTAAAGATTAATGCATATGTAGTTCGTTAGATGTTTTTTAGTAGGTGTTGACGTTCAAGTCGTTAATTTTAGACCGAAGAGATGGAGCAACAATTAAAGAATATAGAAACACATTTCTGGGTCTGGGCAGTTGAAATCTTACATCAAATGTAATTCAGGGATTAAGGTTTTTTATAGTTACGTATCAGATTTCTCTAGTGGCATTACATACTTTTGGTCCTATTGACTTTCTTTAACTCTTGGTTTGATCACTGATAAAATGGTACCACCCTTAATAGCTGCCACACAGGTTAACATTGACTCCACCACCACATCATCAAAAATCTCCGTTTGTTTAACACTCTCGTCTGTCGTCAAAATCCATCGACACGATCGATTTGGCTTAAGCTGCGGTATGAGCAAATGCTAAAATCTGGGGAAGAAATGTCTATAGCCTGCTTGACAGATATGATATCTAATTTCTTAAACAATAAACAATGCACAAAGTTGAGTTAACAGCAGAACATTTTTTCATTGAGAAGTGAGCATGGCAGGCCGTTTGTCTCTTCATAATAACTCGATCACAATACTTTAAGGTAATGTTAATATTTGAGTTAAAAACAATATTTGAAACGGTCGATTGACTTGGACCCTTTTGGAAAGGTCATTTAAATAAAAGGGGAAGATGATTATACTAACAGGAAAACGTATAAATGTACAAGCAGGAAGAAAAATAAAACGAGAAAAAAAAAATGAGACCAGAAGAGAACAGGATCAGGCAGTTATTCGTTGTTCAGGGGTTATTGTTAACGTGAGTGAGTTACTTCCTCAGGACATTCTTTAGCCTGGCGCACACTATACGACTTTGCACATCGCAACTCAACTGAACCGTCGTGACCTAGTTTTGAATCGTCGTCACGATTTTTGGTCGCACGACAGGGCCATGCACACTATACGACTGGCTATCGCCGCTTTGTCAGTCGAACGATTACACGTGCACACTACTTCTATATATAATACGGTACAACAGAACAGAACAGCATACAGTTTGCAACAGTACTATACTTTCAGTGTGTAGCTAGCGTACCAGGCCTATGCAAGTTTACAGCTCACCAGTGATGTCGACCGTGACTGCCTCGGCAATTTCCTCAACGGTTTTTTCCAAGCATTCCTACACGAATAGCTTTTGCTTCCACAGTTATTAAGTACAGGACGTTTCTTCCACATTTGTACGAGTTTGTCTTATCTCTACTCGCCGCATATGGCAAGCCATGTTGGACAAATACACCATATTTTATCCCGGTATTAATTCGAATATATACCAGTATTAATTCTATTTAATACCGGTATATATTCGGACCAATCACAGGAAAGGAAAACATATCGGTATTAATTCGAATTTATACCAGTATTAAATATAAAATATCCCGGTATAAATTCGAATATAAACCAGTATTAATTCGAATAAATACCAGTATTAAAACGAATTTATACCAGTATTAATTCGATTTACACCAGTATTAATTCGAATTAATACCGGTATTAAATCAACCAATCAGAAAGCCAGAATTACCAGTATAAATTCGAATATATCCCAGTATTAATTCGAATATATCCCAGTATTAATTCGAATTAATACCGGTATTAAATCAACCACTCAGAAAGGCTGAATATATACCAGTATTGGATCGAATTCATACCAGTATTAAATCGAATTTATATCTGGGTCGTTATTTAAGGGTAGAGGGAAATATTGGCGAACAAGTCTTCTGTCCCAGCGCATAGCGAGCGCACAGAACGTGCGAACTTTTGCAAGTAGGGGTCCAGCAATGGCGTCTCCAAGGGTAAGGGCAGTGTGCACGTGTCACCCTGGGAAAGGGGGGGGGTTGAAGTCATGGGTCCCCTTGTGGATTAGTTATTTAGTTAGTTAGTTAGTTAGTTAGTTAGCTAGTTAGCTAGTAAGTTAGTTAGTTAGATGGAGTTTTACATCCCAGTTTCCTTTTGGTTCAAGTCGAACCGGCTACGGTGGGCCCAGGGGTTAAGGCTCAGTGGGTTCTTGAGACGAAACCCTGGAATCTTCTGAGTTTTAGGGTACTTGTGAGGTATTAAATTCGTCATCTAAGGGTAAAATGCTAAAAAGTAGTTGGGGGTAACCCATAGCAAGAATTTATTGGTAACAAAACAGCTACCAAGAATGGATGTGGCAGACAATTTGAAAAGGGGTAGGGGAAGGGGAGCTGAACTTTAGAGAAAGTAGTTGATGGGCAGTTATAAGGGCAGTTAAATGTGAAATCATTCTCGTAAAGAAACATGTTACTCTACCCAGCGGCGTAGCTAAACATTTTCCGGGTGGGGGGAGCAAGTACCCAAATTTTTCGATTTTTTTTAATGTGTGAATACAACTGTACTGAGGACGTAATTTGCGAGGCGAAAAGCACACCGTAATTCTTGCACCTGTTAAACGAGTACTTGAAAATGTGGAGCTTTTGTTGCAGAAAAGTTTGGATTGTACGCTTCCTGTATGTAATGAAATTTGAAAATTTGGAGGATTAAGGTGTGAAATATCTGCTTCTTTTATCGGCGAACATAAGATTGCACTTCCACCAAAGTTCGTTGTTGCCATATAAACTAATTGAGGCTCTCCGACTACATTTTAGAAGTCAAAAGCTTATGTTAGAGGAAATTTGGAATTTTATGGAAGAACATTTATGAAAATTTCTTGAAAGTAGCACTGCCGTAGCCTGTGCCATTTGATGATCAAGTGTCACATATGGCCAATTTCCGATTTTGTCAATTCCAGGGCTATAAACAGTTTATGGGAGAACGCACGAACTGCACATAAGAAATAAAATTTTGGGCGGAAAATCTTGCTTTGGAAACGAATAATTACAAATATGGGGCTATTGTTTGAGATTTGGAATGTCATGAAAGACGAGCTGGCAAAACCACGCTGTAGTTACTGGTGTCACAAATGGCAAATTATCGAATTTTTCATTTTTCAGAGCGGGAGAGGGGGTAATCGTGCGGGGGAAGGGGGGGGGGGGGTAATCGCAATCGCCCTGTTTGTTTCCCTGTAGCTAAGCAACTGACCCTACCTGAAAGACTACCTCAGCTTAGCGCCACCTTCAATTCGCCCAGAGCGTGCGGAAAAGTTCCAAAAAACGCAACCACGCAGACAGTCGGAAATTGCATTTCCAGGTGTTTTGGGAGATCTTTTGGCCCCAAACCCTTCTCCTACCTCTTTTTCAAATTGTTTGCCACATTCAGTCCTGGTAGTTGTTTTGTTACCATTAACTTCTTGCTATGGGTAACCCCCAACTACTTTTTTGAATTATACCATTAAATGACGAATTTAATACCTCACAAGTATCCTAAAACTTAGAAGATTCCGGGGTTTCGTCTGGCTCTGAAACCCACTGGGCCTTAACCTCTGGGCCCCCCGTGGCCGGTTCGACATGAAACAAAAGGTTGGAAACTGGGCCGTAAATCTCCATCTAACTAACTAACCCACCAGAGGACACTTGACTTCAACCTTTTGACCCCCCCCCTTTCCCAGGGTGGCACGTGCACCCTGTCCTTACCCTTGGCGACGCCATTGCTGGATCCCACCTTCAAAAGTTCGCACGTTCTGTGCGCTTGTGATGCCCTGGACCAGGAGACTTTGTTTTTCAATATTTTCCTCTGACCTTAAATAACGACCATGGTATGAATTTGATTTAATACTGGTACATATTCTGGCTTTCTGATTGGTTGATTTAATACCGGAATTAATTCGAATTAATTCTGGGATAAATTCGATTTAATACTGGTATTAATTCGATTTAATACTGGTATATATTCTGGCTTTCTGATTGGTTGATTTAATACCGGTATTAATTCGAATTAATACTGGGATAAATTCTATTTAATACTGGTATTAATTCGATTTAATACTGGTATATATTCTGGCTCCCTGATTGGTTGATCAAATACCGGTATATATTCGAATTAATACTGGTATAAATTCGGTTTAATACTGGAGGTATAAATTCGATTTAATACTGGTATAAATCGAATTAATACTGGTATAAATTCGATTTAATACTGGTATATATTCGAATTAATACTGGTATATATTCGAATTTATACCGGGATATTTTAAATTTAATACTGGTATAAATTCGAATTAATACCGATTTGTTTTCCTGTCCTGTGATTGGTCCGAATATATACCGGTATTTAAATAGAATTAATACTGGTATTATTCGAATTTTTACCGGGTAAAAATATGGTGCATTTGTCCAACATGGCTTGCCATAGCCGTACTCGGTCCATATATCCATCTTTTCAACTGACTATTTACACAAAGTTACGTCAAAAGTTGTCACCGGGACAAGCATCAGACAACGTTCACCGCATTTATATCACGTGCATACAAATCAGTAATTTTGATTGGTCAGATCTCTCAGTCCCTTGCGTCTGTCGCCGTACAGAGTCGGGAAGAACCAACATGTTCTTTCTTCCCCACTGACGGCGATGCGACTTTAAACTGGTCCAAAAACTGCCAGTCGCAGTCGTAAACTCACACACACTACACGACTGTTGGAGATGCGACGATCGAGTTGAGTTGCAACGCGCAAAGTCGTATAGTGTGCGGCTAGCTTTACAAAAAAAAAAAACCAGTTTCCTTTCCTAGTTATATTTCAGAAATCCATCCAATTTAACCAAGCACAAGCTATCGTTAGTATACTACAAGTGGATCAATTGTTTAAACCACTCTCCATCAAAAATGTAGTAGCCAGTTTTTGTCAAGACAAACTTTATATCAAGAGAAGGGTTACCATGTTGCTAAAGCGAGTTAAAAGTAACTACCTTAAACTTGCATTATCATCACGAACTATCAGAAAACTATCTATCTGTGTAAAGAGTTCGTTCTTTGTCACACCAGATAGTTCCAACATTACAATATAAAAGGAAAGAATAATGTGGGCATTCGGCGATACTCCATGGTTAACCTGATCTGTCAGATGAAAGAAAGATATTTGCTGAAGTTAAGCTTATTCAGTAAAACTCCAAAACAAAGTAACTGCAATGACCTTCGACAAATAACGAGTTTTTGGTGGCCAGGAGTGAGAGGGAGGGGGGGGGGTATCTTTGTTTGGGAAATGGTTGTTACAGAATAGTTAATTTACATTTCCGTCTTTTGGATTGCTGTTGCTTGGGGTTCCAAGTGTTTTGTCGAAAAACTACGAGTAAAATAAAGCTACTTGTACAATTTTTAGTTGAAAATTAGCTAAAATTGCTTTATACACTGTATGTTTTGACGACACGTTGACGTCTTTTTGGAGAAAAAGCAAAAAAAAAAAAAAAAAAAAACACCTTTGCTCTGTGTAGAACATTTACTACATGAAGCGTTGAACTGCACGCAGTTCTCCCACTTGTGTAGTAGACGTAAGCGTATCTGATTGTTTGGCCAGGAAGGAGTTAATAACATTTTTACCGGGTGTACTCTATAAGTAATCAGAATCACAAAGAAAATTATGATTATTTTCCGAAGGATTTATGCAAAAGTTCTAATAGTTAGGAACAATTTGTAATGAAAATGGTTAAATAAATCCATGGATTGATCAAAAACACACTTCAATCTACTGCGTGAAAATGCCACATTGGTACCCAGTGGTGCTATTAAGACACCGTTGCATGAGCCTACCAGTGTAAGACTGTTGTTACAAAAATACAAAAATATCTCCTTTCGAACGACACCTCATCATACACTATCTGCAGACAGGGGATGGAGATGTACCTCTTATTCCAGATTGAAGTCGCATATCCAGCAAACTTCAGTGTGACTTTTTTCTCTGATAATGGTCTGAATACGAAATGGTCGAATCGTTATGCAAATGTGTGATGTGCGCGTGTCGAAATTGTGCATTTGAAATCATTTATTTTTCCGAAAAAGTTGCATGCAGACTGCACAGAGTTATTTTCAAGTTTCCTTAAAATGTGTTTGCCAATTTTAGCCTGCCAGGCTGGTCATTCACTAAATATTACAGATTTAATTAAAACATAGTAGGGGACGATTCCTCTTCTTCAAATCCCTAAATCTTGTGTTCCTTCATAACCACACATGCTGGCCTATGTACACAAACTATCGACATAATCATGGAGACCGATGAATAATGTATGTTTGATATGCAACTGAAAAATGAACATCAATGAGACTGAGAGCGCGCGGAGGGGCAAACATTTTGGGGATTTTAAATATAAACGTGGAATTATTATTAATACAGAAAAACGATTGTGATCGGTAGAAGACACTTTCCATAACCTACTTGTATAGTCTTTTTCGTATGACCTAACTTTTCAGTTTCAGGTCACAAAAAATGGGGGGGGGGGGGGGGCTTTTACCTTAGTGTACCCTCCACTCAAAAAGCGGTGGCATGTCCCCCCTGTCCCCCAAATCGACGTCCATGGTTGTAGTTAAAATGGAATATTGGATCGGTTTGTGAATGTTCCCTGATCCGTCTGTCCTTGTATTAACTGATTTACATCAGCCGGATCACGCATGAAAGGTTGTAAGAAAAGTTTACTTCATGTTGAGTGAGACTATTTGCGTTACTTGGATACCGACTGCATTGTCAATCAGTAAGAACATTAGACTTGCAGCTTGGAGGTCTGGGGTTGTATTCTTGGCCTGTTCATGCCGAAGACTTTTAAAACAGAACCTTTTGCCTTTATGCTTATATCATGGAATATGACCTTATTTGCTTTTATAAAATCCTTTCATACCTATTTGGTTACGGTTTCGATGTATAGCTTAAGTTTGAATTGCTCAAATAAACATCGGAAATGATGTTGCAGTACCTGCAGCTTGTTCTATATAGGTACGTAAAAACGTGCAGTCAGCATCCTCGGTTTTAAATTTGCGTCTATTCCTAAATTTGGAGGTATATGGGTTCAACATCTCTGGTTGTGACATCTCAGGTAAGTGACTGTAGCAAGTGTCGACCAAAATGTCTGCAATAACGTCAGTCAATGTAAGGAAAAATCGACGAATTTGACAAAGACATCCTAAAGAGAAATTATTTCCCAGTTTAATGTACCATTGCACCGTCAGTATGAAGGAAAATTTCAAGCTAGAAAACATTCCCTTTATCATTATGTACATAAATGGTCATGCTGAAAGGTCAGGGCTCAGACAATAACCTTAAAGATCAATCCGAATTATTCAAAACCTTCCAAAATGTACAAATTAAGAAGCTTATTAACTATAATTCGCATTTTTGTTCAGGGGTAGCGTCAGAGGAGTAGGGGATATGTATGCCAAAATTTTGACCTGAGAATTTAGGTCAAAGAAGAAAAACAACACTCAAGTCACGCTTTGCCCTCTTTCAAAATAACCTGTCGTCGCCCCTGTTTTTTTTTTCTTCATTTGAAGTTGGGGCTTGGTGCTTATTTTTTCTTTTTCTTTTTGGCTGCTCTATTTACGAATTAAAAGTTGAAAGGTGAGATGAAAGGATTATTAAAAATTACTTTACAATTCAGTTTCAAGCATAATTAAATGAAAGGTATTTGAAACTGATTCCTGTTACAGAAAACCTTGCATTCATTTCATGTGTCGTTCTTATATACCTTTCGAAGAATACAACAATCACAATATCATAATTTATAAAAGCACGGAACTAATAATTTCACTATTGGAAAAGCACTCAAACATTTACCTGAAATGTATACGACCTGTTCATTTCTCGAATTACAGGAGGGAACCACGTGATTGTCAGAGTATTCTCCGAAACCACCCGATGAAACTGAAGACAATTAAAGAAGAACATTTCCTTCATGCAAAAAAAAAAGAAAAAGGAAATCGGCAATGTTCAACTTCTTTTTGCAATTTATGGTAATATGACTATGAACAAAACCAGTCGTGTTTACCTCCACCAATTCAGAACAAACTCAGATCAAACTCTAATACCACATGCAGTTGATAATATTTTCTCCATAACCGTGACTTTTTGGGAATTCCCGTCTGTAAAGGAAAATTAATAAGAACTGTTACACGTTTTGTTAACCTTTTGGTTTAGGTAAAGTACGGTATGTATGCTTGGCAATATATATATTACATAACGTCCTTTCTGGTGTTCTGACGAATTGCAAATTGGCATAGTGACGAATGTAAAAATTTGGCAATTTTGGCGTAGTGACGAATGCATTTTTTGCCGTAATCTGTTCACCTCACCTTAAAAATTGCAACGACTTTGTAATATATATTTTTTTCTACAATTTCAAACATAAAAACGATGAGTACGGAGAAAATTCTCCAAATAAGACAACATTCGTCACTATGTGAAATAAAAGATCCACAGATTCATGAAATTCTTGATTTTGCGATTCGTCAGTACGCCAGAATATATAGAGGTACTGGTTGTAATGAAATTTTTATATCTGATGATGTCGTACATGTAAAACGAACAAGGAAGCTAATGTTATCACAGTATGTCCATGTTGTAAGTTTTGAAAACAACCATCTTTGGAGAATCGTTCCTCGAAAATATAGTTGTGTATTCTCTATTAATTTCATTTCTTCTCGGAATATTATTATAAGGATGTTGTCATCATTGCAGTGGCAATATTACAAGTTAGGTTGAAAAAAAATAACCGATAATGTAAAAAAAATCTTTGAACCGATAATGTAAAAAAAAATTACCGATAATATAAAAACTGTTCAAACGAGGGTTTCTTATGGTCCTACCTATATGTTTGTTTGAGAGAGTATAGGTAGGCAGGTAAGCTGACAGGCGAGGCGGACAGGGCGGGGAAGCAAATAGCTTCGTGGGTGGGTGCGTGTGCACATGCGTAGGTGCGCATGTACCCTGTGTGAATTTAGTGGTGTATACTATCTAAACACAGTTGGGCAAGCATAACACTTGCTACATTGTTGAGGATGAGAAAAATTGCTGAAGGTTGGGCGAAACATCACGATTTTGCCTTACTATTACATAGATTTTTTCCAATAAATTTAACGAAGTTTGCTAAAAATGTTTCATGAGCTATGTTTTCTCAACACTGGGGAATTTTTGCCCATCTGTTCTTAGAGTGTATAATTCACTATGTTGTGTCTGAGTGTAGCCTTCATCACGGGAGGAGCCAGGACTTTTATGGGGGAGAGGTGGCCAACTATAGAGCCTGACCGTCGCAAATTAGGGCAAAGCAAGGGGTGTGATAGGTGACTTTGGTGACCTTTTGTTTGAAACCAGCACGCTAAGTGAGTATGATAAATGACAGCGTATTGCCCGGCCACTTATATACTGAACAATCTGTCCGACTATACCAGTACGCTGTTTCCTGATCAGACATTGATTTCTTGACGTTTCTTCCGGTATGTATTTTCTTGAGCAACAAGAGAGAATTCATAAACCCAGTCATAAACTACGTATAGGATATTGGCGTAGCTAGAGGGATTCCAGGCCATGCCCACAATCGAATTCTAAGAAACCATTTTGTAATGATAAAGAGAGAATGCCATCAAATGATGATAATAATGCAAATGATATTAGCACCAGATTAGCCTACATCTTAGGGTACTTTATTATTGAAAAAAAAAAAATACCCCGGACGACGATCGGGTCCTGTAATTGGCCACCCCCCCCCCAAAAGTCCTGGCTACTCATAATCAATTACACACCTAAAGAACAGATGGGCAAAAATTCCCCAGTGTTGAGGAAACATAGCTCATGAAACATATTTTAGCAAACTTCGTTAAATTTATTGGGCAAAATTTATGTAATAATAAGGCAAAATCGTGATGTACACACGCACCCACACAAGAAAATATTTGCTGCCCGCCCTGCCCGCCTGCCGCCTGTCAGCTTACCTGCCTACCTACATACTCTCTCAAACATACACACATAGGTAGGACCATAAGAAACCCTCGACTGAACAGTTTTTTCATTATCGGTTCAAAGATTTTTTTACATTATCGGTTAGTAATTTTTTTTAAATTATCGGTTCAAAAAGTTTTTACATTATCAGTTCAAAAAGTTTTTACATTATCGGTATTTTTTTTTTACATTATCGGTTGTTTTTACATTATTGGTAATTTTTTTTTTTTTACGTTATCAGTCGTTTTTACATTATCGGTTGTAACACATGACACATGTGTGGTGAATGCAGAATGTTAAAGGTCATGTGACATGAAAAGGAAAAAAAATCGAAATATTATGAAAAGCATATTGAAAACCAAGAAATTCCCTCCAAAATCTTTCAAAATTGGCCAGTTTACAGGATAATTATCGATTTGCACTGAATTTTTAATAAATATGAGCTGAATATGGAAATCTTGCGTTGTTTTGAGAGGGAAATGCCGTGTATGGCTAATAATATCTTTTGTCTCTACAATGTTCATTTGAAGGGCAGTTGTAACAGTGATATGCCCTGAGGGTTTTTTTGTGGAAGTTGTGTCATTTAGAATTCATTGCCAAAACATAAACTATTTGATGAGTGATTAAGAGATAATTAATATAGCGTAAACTAACATTATCATTGCATAAGTAACACGTTGCGGCACAAGCATATGAAACTTTGAAGAGAAGCTTTAACCCTGGTAGCATTCCCATGTGGGCCCCATATACGTCAAACCATATGGGTCCCATATTATTTTGCACCCAAGACCCATATGGGGCCCATATGGGCCAGCCCGGTATGCCCTTATGCCCATTTGGGATAGTACTGGGCCCATATGGGGCAATTGCCCAAATGGGTCCCAGCACTATCCCATATGTATCATATGGGTTTCCTGGGCTGGCCCATATGGGTCCCATATGGGTGTTGGGTGCAAAAGGTATATGGGCCCCATATGTTTGTCAATATGGGGCCCATAACGGGCCCATATTGGAATGCTACCAGGGAAACGACAGAACATCACCATATTTTACTTGAAAAAGTTAGCTCCCTAATTACTGCTAAGTGAAGTCAATTTTTTAGATGACGAGTAATACTACATTTCATTTAACAGTTGACCTATTTTCATTGGAAAGTAGAGGCAATGTGCGTTGCTTGAAGATGTATATCACTCTCACTACAAACCATCTTAAAACTAGCTTATAACATGGCATTTGCAATCACGAACCTCCACCTCCCAGACCAACTGAAGTATTATTAAAACTTAATATTTTTAGAAAGGATGTTTTATGTAGGGAGCGCAAATTATGTTTCAAGGCCACGTTTAAGGAAATAATAGTAATAAAAAACATGTTCTCTTTTTACCAGAGTTTGTACCACGTCTGCCTCAAGCTCTCCTTTTGCCGCCTTCTCGGTTTTCTCTTTATTATGACTTTTTTTGGTTTCTTCGACGATTTTGGTATCTTCTTTGACCGAGGTTTGAATGTTTTCCGCTGTCTAAATCCCTTAAATACTCTCTTGCTTTCTTCTTCTACTTCACACAAATGTGTGCCGTATGTCTCTTGGCATTCCTCCTCCCTAGGTGGTTCTCCAACATTAGCGCAAGTCTTGCAGCCGACATACTCTCCGGTTCCCTGGTGATAGATGGCGTGTGTACCGCCTTTGCATGCATCTGTTTAATTATAAAATATGACGAATTATGATAAATATGGGTATGTGATGACTGAACAATATTCAATGTGTTGGCTAACCGGAAAACATTATTTAAACGTGGTGCAAGCAAGCGAGCAAGCGAGCAAGCGAGCAAGCGAGCAAGTAAGCAAGTAAGTTTGTAAGCAAGCAAGTAAGCAAGTAAGTAAGTAAGTAAGTTAGTAAGTAAGTAAGTAAGTAAGCAAGTAAGTTTGTAAGTAAGCAAGTAAGCAAGTAAGCAAGTAAGCAAGTAAGCAAGTAAGCAAGTAAGCAAGTAAGCAAGTAAGCAAGTAAGCAAGTAAGCAAGTAAGCAAGTAAGCAAGTAAGCAAGTAAGCAAGTAAGTAAGTAAGTAAGTTAGTAAGTAAGTAAGTAAGTAAGTAAGTAAGTAAGTAAGTAAGTAAGTAAGTAAGTAAGTAAGCAAGTAAGTTTGTAAGCAAGCAAGTAAGCAAGTAAGTAAGTAAGTAAGCAAGTAAGCAAGTAAGCAAGTAAGCAAGTAAGTAAGTAAGTAAGTAAGTAAGTAAGTAAGCAAGTAAGCAAGTAAGCAAGTAAGCAAGTAAGCAAGTAAGCAAGTAAGCAAGTAAGCAAGAAAGCAAGTAAGCAAGTAAGCAAGTAAGCAAGTAAGCAAGTAAGCAAGTAAGCAAGTAAGCAAGTAAGCAAGTAAGCAAGTAAGCAAGTAAGCAAGTAAGCAAGTAAGCAAGTAAGCAAGTAAGCAAGTAAGCAAGTAAGCAAGTAAGCAAGTAAGTAGGTAAGTAAGTAAGTAAGTAAGTAAGTAAGTAAGTAAGTAGGTAAGTAAGTAAGTGAGTAAGTAAGTGAGTAAGTAAGTAAGTAAGTAAGTAAGTAAGTAAGTTAGATGGCGTTTTACGGCCCAGGTTTCAACCTAATGGCTCAAGTAGAGCAGGCCACAACCTTTTTTTTCAGTAGACTTAGAACTACTCTACGGATCCATCTTTAAAAAAGGCAGTAGTGATCATGCAAAGTGCTTAAAGGGAGCGTTTATTGAGAATACATAACAGCATCACATTGTAAATGGCCAAAGTTTAAAGTATTATCAGAGGTCTCCAAAAAATTTGCTAATTGCTAACTTTAACCAATTTTTGTGACTACCTGCTTTCTTAAATGGTATCTTAAACGGTGTTCTTGGACACGTATAAGTCCGAACAACAATTGAGTAATTGTGCTCAAAGATAATTAGGCTGGGGGTTTACCAATGAGTTGGATAAACGGGTTAACCAATCAAATGACCACAAATTTTACCCAACCAGGCTCTTTCACCACAAACGTTGGGTATGAAGTGCTTATAATTGTGGAATTGGAGTGATAACATTTGCAAAAAAGTGAAATAAATACCTACAAAAAAGGAAAGAAAAACATGGAAAAGAAAAACGTTTTAAGAAAACTGCATAGATCGCTTAATCTTCAGAGAAAAGAGTAGAATATGCGCAGCCGTTTGAATAACCCTTCTTAATGACGAAAGAGTACTAGTAAGTTATCCAACGCGCTCTAATAGCTTTAATCCAACATGCGGTGTAATATTTACACAAACTATTACAGAAGTATGATACTTTGTGAAAATTTACACTTTTCGGTTATAATTTTTGTAAAGGTACACTACATTTGGGTTTAAATTTTTCCGGGCACAGATACTCAAATTAGGGGGTTAATGTAACGCTCGCAAGACAATACGTCTTATGGTAAATAAACCCATTTATTTTTTTAGAGTGACATTTTTATTTGACTGATAATGAGAAATAACTGAAGCATGCAGAGAGTTACATCAAATACTTTAAAATGAGATCCACCGCCATTGCGCCAGATGGTATGCGCAAGCAATAGCTAGTATAACAGTTCATTTCCCGAGAACTGGAAAAAGGGACTTAAATTGGCATTTCGCTAGATTAAAACAGAAACATAACATTACGCTTGGATTTCTGTCCAACAAAGCCTTACCTAACCAGGGAGATGGTGTTAGTAACACCAGTTCCTGACTTAACCTACGGTAACCAATGCAGAGAAAAGGTCGTTGTTACCAACCGTGTGAATTTGAGCAGCACCTCCCCCCCCCCCCCGGATCTACTCAAAACATTTTAAGTGCTGTCAAACAATTTCCTGGTATCAATGAGATCAGAGAGACAACTCCTTGCTTGTATTAGGGAGGCGCTTATATAACCAAAATAAATCTCGCCTACAATGCAGAGTCTACACTATGGTTAGTAAAAGGCCTCGAAAGGATAACAAAGAAATAAAAACGTACTGCACGTACACTCTCCAAACAGTTGAGCAAAAAGCATACAATGTTGGAGAAACATAACACGTCCCAAATCTTTGGGCAAACTTTGCTTAATTTATTGGGAATTTTTAACAAAATAATTGGACAAAACCGTTATAGTTTGCCCACCCTTAGCAGTTTTCTACCTCAAAATTCAGCATGTGCTATGTTTGCACAACTGTTCTAAGAGTGTACTGCAAAAATACCATCAAATCTCACCTACCTGCTAACAACTCTCTTCTGCAATCACGTGGGGGAAACAGCAACGCTATCAATCCCTGATATATATTTTGTAGAACAACTCTAATCTTAATACAAGTGACTCAGAGATTTTTGCTAATAGTGGATTGCTTCGAAAAGGAAGTCATTGACAGTAACGGAAACCAAAGAGAAACTGACAGTAACATTTTCCTGATTTCTCCATAATGATTTAAAAGCATTGGGATATATAATTAATTTATTAAGATGCGCATGAAGTTTAAGTAAGTTAAGATGGTGTTTGATGACCCAGATTCTAACCAATTGGTTAAAGTTGAGCCGACCACTGCCTTCTATTCCACTTGTGGTCCATTGGTTAGTTAAATACCTTGCTTCATTGCTTATGCACACAACTGATATTAGTCACTCCCATTTATGTAGCATGTGAGGAAGAAAATATGAACCGCTATAGCTGTGTCATTTGATTCACTATAAACTATCCACACCAGTCAAAAATGGTAAATGCAATCTTTTTTGCATGAAATCACGGACAACATATCCGGTCTCCCCTTTAAGTTTTGCAAGGTGCACCGAGGAAGTTTAATGTCTAATAATTTACATCCTACACCTTCTTCAACTTGTTTTTTTTTTCTCTTCTCTAATATTTCGAGTCCCATTTTTCAAAAATCCTTTTCACTTCATTTCACGTTTCGTTATTTTTATCGATTTGAATGCCTCTCATTTTAAATTAAATCTGAATTTTAATTTGTTTCAATCGAAGTATTTTTAGTGTGAATTTTTACTCCATTAAATGCTTGCTTTTCATTTATTACAACTTTTATATCTTGATGTGTAAAGTGTTACTTCCTTTAACTTCTTACTTTTCACTTTTGTAATGTCAAATTGCATTCTTTTTTTTTTTCTTACTTCAGATTTTGATTTTCTTAAAACGAGTTATTCGTCAAATAGGAATGCAATTCAAACAGTGCTCTACAGAAATGTTCAATTTTGATTGACATCAAAAAAACAAATCTTCATATTACACATAATTGTGTACTGAGAGAGTTTTTGTTACATATAAGGTCTTTGTACTAACCAGATTTTGCCCTAAAGCCATACACTATGACCATGTCTGGATTAAAAGTTGAGTTCAAGAAAATTGTGGAAGGGACTAGAAGTAAATACTTGAGAGAATCGGATTTGTCCCGGATTTTTTTTAGCATATAGGCCTACGTTACTACGCATCCGTGGAACATGCATGCTTAATCTAGTTACAGTTCGTTGCAGAAACTTCTCTTGAGGAAGATGGGGATCAGTGACATGAAAAGCATGAATTTAAAAAAAAAATGAAATTTTTAATTAAAGTAAAAGATTGAAAGAAAATGAAGACGTGGTTTCGATTATAGTGCAAAGTTTCAAAGGTTATATTCCAGATTAAAATGTGAAAGTTCGAATATCACTTCAGGGCACGGATAAAAAATGTTTTGCAAAAAAAAAAAAAAAAAAAAAAATCATGATGATACAAAATTTCTTCGGTGATCGTTGGAAGATATCAGAAGGAAGAATAACTCCCAGAGTTACAATCAATTTTATGCAGAATTAAAACTCTAGCAGTTTATCATGAGTATAACATAAAAACCTTGAGGCACGTGGGAGTTATTATTTCATTAAGAATGACCAAACTAATGATAACTAACCAGTGGCGGAGCTAGGGATGTCGGTAAGAGGGGCTAAAATACAGGGGCGCTTCGAATGAGTAAATACCCCGAGCCTCATCACGATCGAAACCACGGCTTTTAAGACTTTCCATTTGATTTTCCGCACCTGGTAGAAAAATAATTGCCTTTCAACTGTAGAACTACATGTAGAACCCCCAAATAGATGGGGTGTTGTTCTACTGTAAACTGCCTCATCTTATGTTTTCTGTTTATAAGTGCGGTTTGATGGATGTATCAATTATTTAGCGCCATCATAAGAAAACGATGTGTAGTGTATAAAGATCTTTCGACACGTTTCTCAGACAAAAAGGTGTCATTGTTATGCAATCAGTTACATGAACTGGAAAGACTTAACAGCCTCCATTCTCTTTTTAAAAATGATATTTATGTATTCATGAACAATGAGAAACAAATAATGCAATAAGGCTTGGGAGACTAAAGAATTTATTCTCAGAGCTAATGTCATAATGTTTTTGAACGTCGGTAAAACATTCGAAAATATTAGCATGTGATATTAGTTGAAAGATGGGTCACCGTGTTAAATTATTTCATGCAATTAGGAATTTGGATTATCGGGGTATTAATAATTAAGAAAAGAAGAACGATGTTTAGAGCATGCTTTACTTCCACCACCTTTTGAAACATTACGGATCAAAGAATATTGCTCCATGCAGTCGATTTAATGCTCTGCTGCAACCGTGAGCGTTTCCCGAATTGACGTCTGTAAAGAGAAAGGAAAACAGCCATTGTGTGACCATTACTTTAATGTTATCTGTTAATCAAATGCAATAGGCCATGTTCTTGAGAACCGCCCAATATTTGCACATGTAATTAATAACTGGAAACCCGAACTTTCAGTAAATCACTGAAAACCCGCATTAAGTTGCACACGGCGTCGAATTATCCTTTTCAAAGTAACGCAGTTGCGTTTTTTTTTTCGGTCAGATTTTCTCGTCTCGACTGTGCCTGACAACTTTTGGCACTTGGTTATTATCACTTTTTCTGGGAATTTTAGGTAATCCTTTATTTTCTTCTATAAATGTACATACATTTTTTGCAGTGCAATAGAAACATTAGAAAGTTCTACCCCTTGAACGCTGAACATTTACAACCTGCCCTTTATTTTCGAATCGAGCTGCAGTGCAGTAACGTATTATTGCAGTTAACCTTAAGATACTGGGCGTCTATCTTCAAAGGATTTTTTAATGGTTTATTTGAATTTCCACAATTAAAATCGAGCCCAGTGGCTACATTCGTTACGGCTTTACCAAATGATTCTCGAAGTATGAAAAAGTTCAGACCTTGTGAAGACATACAATCAAATAAAATTAAAAAATGAGGAAATAGAAATAAAAATTTCCAGACCAATCTCTCAAACCATTGATGTTCGGGACAAAAACACATCGAATAGGTTGTTTATGTTCCGAAATTAAAGAACAACGTCTTTATCAAACAGGCATTATTTCTGAATATTTTCAGCAGAGACTTACATCCGTACACTCTAAAACGTGAATGTCTTTATCAAACCACAAACATGTTGCTGTAAATCCATACACTCTAAAAAGTAAACCGATTTATTTACCTAGAAACTTGAAGTAGCGCGGGAGTTACATTTACTTCCTAAATTGCTTTTTTACCCCTGAAAGAGATAGACTGGTGTATATACTCACACGTTAAATTACCACCGAAGTATGGTTATTTGTCAAATTTTCATTTTTGTGTGATAATTTTTGAAAATATACTCCGAATTTTGTTGTAAATACCATGTTTATTGTTCGCCTAGCAACACATCTGCGGGAAAATGGGCCCTTTTATGGAGTGTAGTCTTTCTATCGGTTTTGAACACGTATTTTTTCCATCGATATCGGCCAAGTCGCGACCCCCAGTTTCAATGAACAAGATTAAACAAATGATGAACATTGACACTGCTGGAACTTTCATTTTATCTAAATAAAACATACACATAGTCTTTCATTTTGAATACACGTTCAAAATTAGGAAGTGCTGCAGACTTAAACAGGATGTTTCTTTAATGTGTAAATTTCTTGCTAAGAAGAGCTGTTTTGGAATGAAACTTGATTGAGTTTTACTGGAAAATTTTTAGACCAGCATTTTATTGATTTCATTTTGATAAACTAGATAAAGTAAACTAGAAAGTTATTGGTTTTTAAAATTTTGGAGAGGAAACGACAATTTGTTCGAGACCGATGACAATTTGCTCCAGACCAATGGTATTATACCATTCATTGCCCAAGTACTGGTTTTTTTTTTTACTAGTGTACTTGAATGTCAAGTTGGACAGGACAACGCCCTCAATTTTAACAAATAAGCATTCATACAAAAGCTATCTCATCATAATAATATCGATTGCAAGTCACTCTCATATAAATCTAATGATTAGGTCTAATTATTCGTAAGTTGTATGTAATTGGCTTACAGAAGTGGTTACAGAAATGCCCTACTACTTTACATTATTAACTAAATAACGTTAACTACATAACGTTATTCCTTAATGCTATCTGTCCTCATAGTAATTCAAGTGTGAGTTAAGGGGCTAGTCTTGTCTCCAGGATGTGTGGAGGGCAAATGCTCAAAATTAACCCTATCTGTTCAAGTGTAACATTACCCAACAAACTTTGTGGACTCGGAGCGGGACGAAGACGTTGCTTTTTTTTTAAACAAACCTTTGAAAACATGTAACTTTTATTTGAGGAAAGTTGAATCGTGGGTTACGACATGATAGAAGATTCTGAGGATAAAAAGCAAAAAACCCTCTAATTAATGTGTGATTTTTGCATTGCAGGGTTGGGTCATGGGGGTTTCTAACCTCTAAAACCACCCCGGGGCTACGCCATTGACGGTGTCACTTGATGACGTGATTTCACGTATGGAAAATATTTTAGTGAACAATTTTACTCCGAAACGTATAGAATTTCCTCATTTTAAGAACGAAATATTGTAAACAGAATATACAACGAGATAATGAATATAACGTTCGTTCTATCGTTCTTACAACGATCATAAAGCAGTGCTCGTTTTGGACTTAAAAGGCAATACCGTACCAGTCGCTCCAATTTTATTTTGTATTGAAGCAGCAGCTGAATCTCACAATTTTTGTCTAACTTCCTTTCGAAGTATGAACCATTCATACGTTTTATTACTTCAAACTTGAATATTCAAGGTAAAAGTAGCAGCTACCCCTAGCAAGTTTCACATTTTAGGAGAAATATTGCCACATGACCCTCGAGAACCAGTCACTAAAAGGACACCTACTGTACTTATACTGGGTGACTGCATGTCCCCTTTAAGGCAACAATTTATAAGGAAAGATAGCCTACCAAAATATAAGGGTGAGTCTTGTTCACTTTTTGAAGATGGATTTAAATTATATTGCCGTTTTACTAGCTACCTGCATGTGCCCTTATTAAGTCAATGCAAGGTCAATATTCCTTACTAAAATCCTCCCAGACTGAAACTTAATGTAAATTTAAATTTTATAGCTCAGGTGTCATCTTACAAGTTCGCCTTTATTTTCTTCCCGGTCTTCTTCTTTCGAGGTCTTCTTCACACAAATGTGTATCTTCGGTATTTTCGCAGTGCTCCTCAAGTGGTTCTCCCACACAAACGCAAACAGTGCAACCGACATGTTGTCCGGTTTCCTGGTGATAAATTGCTTGTGTTCCTTCTTCGCACGCATCTGTCAAAGTCAAGAAACATTTACATATTACTTAAAACGATATATGCAATAGCTATTGAAAACTAATTTGTTCGGTGGTCAAAGGACAATAACATTGGTAATATTATACACATGAAGATAGTTTTCTTGATAGCGCTGAAAGGTTTGTCTGATATATTAAGTTTTCTCTACATAAAACATTAGTTACCTTATCTTCCAAGGTCCATGGTGTCTCTTTGAAACATTTTCAAGGTAACTTGTCATGAAAAAACGGTGTTTGCAAAACAGTGAAACTATTTTGGGAAACTGGCTATTGTCGCTACTACAAATTTAATATAAGAATATGAAAAAAGTAATGGAAGTAAATTATCTTATTTTAATGCTCGAGTAAGGTAAAAACAAAAAAAGAAAAGATTTACAAAGAATGCTTGTTAATGAGATTCAGAAACTTTCAGGAAGCACTTTGAATTAAATCAAATGTAAGAATATTACTCCCTGGCGAACTCTTAACAAATTCAAGACACAAATCACATCTGTAATTGACGTTTACGGCCTATGTTTGCAAACATGTTCGATGTTCAGTTTTTCCTCTTCTTCTCTAAAAACGACTAACAGGGAATCCTTATTTAATTCGCATAGTGAATAATTGTGTGGGAATGAAGTTTGTAGCTCAAAGTAAAAAAGAGTTTCATCTTTCACTTCTATTCGCCCATAGGCGTACTAGGCGGGGTGCAGGGGCACTCACCCTCCCAATTTAGGCAAAATCAGTTGGTCTATTAGGACAAAACATGGGCAGAACATGATAAACGGTGGAATTATTCGGGCAAAAATGCTCTTGCCCTCTCATGGAAAATTACCCCGTACGCCTATGTATGCGCCAGTAACATATGGTGTGAGTTAAATTGGATATTCACATACAAAACTCAAAAAACTTTTCTAACAAGAGTTTCGTAACATTACATCTCGGGGACATTTTCCTTTAATTGAATCAAACACTGTTTTTTACTCTTAAGCCAACGGAAGTACGCACATACTTTGGCCAATATTTTTTGACAGTTTCAAATGTATCGCACTGCGTATGTATGCTTCCTGCTGAGGCAATTGGAAAAAAAGTTTTCCCTACTTTAATTTCAAATTACCTTCGTTTGGTAAAGTTTTTCAAACGATTTTCACTTTCAATATCCAACGAATAAGCAAGACAAATGGCTGAGAAACCTGGGTTGACGTTTACCCGAATATGTTCAGAGTTTAACCTGGTGTAACACAACGGTTTGCAAAATTGAGGAGGAAAACTCTCTATTTGTAATTTTTTTGTTGTTGTAGGAAATGTTATCTGGAGAGAACCATTTTCATGTTAGACTTGCCAACTTGTCCAATCAACCAAAAACAAAGAAACTTACCAGTGAAACTAACATAATGCGACAAAGTTCTTTAAATGGCTAACACAATATTATTAGCGGAGACAGGGTCTTTTAGACGTGAGAAAATAATCGAAGAATTAATTCCTTTAACAGAACACCAAACCTCTTACTTTTGATCTCACATATATAAGTGAGAATTTTTCAACAGAAATGAGTAACACTTGATAATATTTATTAGATCTACACACATGAAAGACATGATCAGTGCTTATAATTTCAAATGTGTTTGATGTTAGATTTAAATTTTGGAAAATAAAATTCACATTTTATTGGATTATAACATTTTCGAGTTGCAATATTTCTGCCTCTCCAATTCAGCCACTTATTCATATACTGCACTGATCTAACACAATAGTACAGCAGGTTACCCTTTTTCTAATAGTTCAATACTAAATGCATATTCTACATTGTGTGGACCTCGGGGAAGACAACTGAATGCAAAAATCATCTTTAATCTATAGTGAATAAATTGGTTAATTCACTCTTTATCAAAGTACTGATGTTAGTAAAATTTGGGGGATAACTTTAATCCCAATAATTTTGATTTTCTGCTTATAGCTCCATGGAAAGAAGCCTCTTAAAGATCAAAAAATGAAAATAATATTTTGCTTGACTTACCTGAAAGGTTCACCATTGCGATGCCAAACGCAAACATCAAGACAGACATTCGTCGAGAATCCATGTTGAAGATCTGTCAGATGAAAACAATGATATTTAATGCCGCTTGAAATTTATATGTAAACATCAAGAAAAAAACGTTAATATCCTATGAAAGTAAAGAACTTAGTTCACTTATTTTACACAAGAACAACCAATTGACCTAACACCTGATAAGAACCCCTTGGTCTTCAAAATGGTTGATGTTCAGTTGTTGGTGCAGATAAATTTTTGTGTAAGCTTGTTCAGAACTCCCGAAATATATATTGCCTTTTAAAACGTTTTGGTGCATTCAGACTGGAATGTTTTGAAGGACAATTTATGTCACACTATCTAAAACCCTTGTAACAACCGAGACAGTTGAGCATCAAATACCTGAAATAAAAAAGGGAAAATATTTTAACTTGCAAGGACACAATAACAAAAATAAAAAAAACACAAACAAATATTTCGGAATATGCCTTGATAAACAAAATGTGACAAATAAAAGATGAATGCACTTTAATACATGTTACAAGCATAAACTATACACATATAAACTCTTATGCAGGTACGTAGCAGGAGAGGGCTTCCTTATTCTTTGTCTGTAAAATTTACCTTATGATTTTTTCCATATTTTTTTCTGACAGGGGTACCTGACATCTAAATAAAGTGCAAGTTTGTTTTTAAATATCGTCTGCATGACAGGAAAGATATTGTCATAATCCATACGTTTTGAACTCTCTAGTGTACTTTCCAAGTTGAAACATGTTTATAGAAAAACGTAACTAAAAAACGCCCCCCCCCCCTCTTTTTCTATTTGAACTTACATGGAATTAACAAAAAAAAAATTCCAAACCCTTAAAAATGATCGATCAAAGAACATTGGGATCTATATATTCGCTTTGAACCTGTTCGCTGAAGAAAACAATGTTTTAAGTTTTGGTTGATGTACTATTGCGAAGAGCTCTATTCCTTCATTTCCAAATTGCACGAGAGTGATAACTCTGTAACATTGCATAGACGTTGTTTTCATAAGAACGCGCAAAAAGAGAGTAAAAGTTTTAGGAATTTTATGCCATTGAATATTTGGAAAGTGGTCTGAATGTTAGGAATTTGGTTTGCTGATACCTCTTGGTTAGTTAGATACATCTTGGTTAGTTAGTTAGATGGAGCTTTACGGTCCAGTTTCCAACCTATTGGTTCAAGTCGAGCCGACCACGACCTTTTTCCTAGTAGTGACTCACTGGCTTGTATTCCCTACTCTATTGCTTATGCAAAGCATCACGCACAACGGCAGTAGGAGGTTTTGGTGTGTGACAAATACACAAAATGGCTTAAAAAGTTTCATTGTATATTTCTGCATTCATGTAATAAAGTACATCCGGCCTTACAAAACTTGTTACGTATATCTAACATGATTTATCCTCATGTGGTGTATGTCTTGGTATATCCATATCAACTATTATCATCTTATCAGAAATATGAAGAGATATCCGGCTTGATATAGCCATGCCAAACTAAACATGTGTATTTGGCATGATCTTTTATAATAAGTCAGTTATATCTGGTTTGAAATCCAAAACTTAATCGGATCTCCTCCACACTATATATACGTAAGAAATAAGTTCAAAGATGGGAGATAGGGCGTCGCTTTTAGTCTATTACTTTTATTTACAAACGTCTGGCCATTTGGCTTTCATCAGGTTCTGAAAACATGACAAAATGAATGTGTTAGTGCTAGGCCTATTTTAACATAGGCATGAAGAAGTTTAAAATGTGTCGGTAATGTTGGAAAAGAAAAATTATATAACTTACTTGTAGAAGTTGCGTTGTAGTTTGCGTCGAAGTGGTTTGTGATTATTTGTGTGTGTGTATGAATGTAAAGTGCAGTGTGTCGTGTCCTCATGGATAGCATGGTTATCTGTCATCATTGATTCCGTGCGGATGGAGAGTGTGGAGTTTGTTTATCCAAAATGATTCCCTGTAGAATATGACAGTGCGCGATTTTTGTGACAGATTCTATACCAGTGATACTGACGTTTTCTATTGAGTGGTTAGCCGAGTTAAAATGTAAAGTGAAAGGGAGACGTTTTGCCTGAGTATTTTCATGGAAGTTGTTAATTTCTGACCTGGTGTTACTGAACCGAGTGTAAAGGGTTGTTTCAGTTTTGTCTACGTATTGTTTTCCGCGATAATTGCACGTTGTAAGGTATCTTACCCAGGTGCTTTTACAGTTAATATTTCAGCCGGAACCCAGCTCCTTGATCACTGTGGAAATCACAACATACAAGGAACAGTACAAAGTAAGGCAGGTAACAAAATGACGCTAGTAAGTAAAAACTTGCTAGGTAAAAAAAAAAAAAAAAAAAAAAGCAAGAATTTGAGCTGATTAATTTCTTTTTGAACGAACAGTAACTTTCTGGGAGTAAATCCCATCATCCACGTTAAGCCCCCCCCCCCTTCTTCAATTATATCCTTACTCCGTATGATTAAAGTCGGCCGGTATCGATAATGCAGAGGGTGCGGGAAGGGAGAATGAATTACTTAAAATTGAGGTTCTTCAGGGGCTCCCTCCTTGGTGCCCGAGATCTTCTTTTCGGAAAGCTAGGGGGCTTTTCATGTGATGTGAATGTAGCCATTGTCTATGATGGGGCCCGCGAAGCGCGACGAAAAATTTAACGTTTAAGACAACTCAATAATGAAACTGAATGAAAAATTAGAGAAAGGATGAGCCAATTTTAACCTTAGCTGAATAACGGTGGCCCCCTAAAGACATTCTACTGACGCACAAACATACTCTGGTTTCCTATATAGTCTTTTTCAGGTGTCTGACGTTCAAAGGGCCGTTACCTGTAAAGGGGAGCGCTGAGCGCGCCGAAAAAATGAACTTTTACTCCATCTCAATAGTGAAATTGAAATAAAATTAGACAAAGAGTGGTCCCTTTTCACTATAGCTGAATTAGGGTGGCCCCTGAGGATATTTGTACTAGGCAAAAACGTGCCGTTGGTTTCTTATATAGAGTCCTTTTCGTGAGATCTTTTATAGATTCCTTATTTGTGATGCATGCCAAGACGATCTCACAGAATCAACGGTCTCTGGATTGGCAATGAAATGGGTATTTGTGGCAATGAAAGTCTAATGAGAAATTGATACCTTACGGTTGACCGCAACTGAAGACTTTTAACGATCCACTTTTCTATATAAGTTTGCTGTTTTTTTAATTTAGTTTTGTTAGAAATGACCTCTCTGGACAATTTACCTACGATTTCATATAATTTTCTGCCACAAAGGTTGAAAAAATGTTTTAAAACCTTGAAAATTTGTAAGGCCATGGTTCACACATATTTCAGGTGGTTATTCTGTCATTAAAACTTACACCACCTGAGCTTCTACAAAATAACGTAACCTATACCAACTACAATGAAAACACTGTACTGCCTCGCTTGCATTTAGGATTACGTAACCTGCTCTGGAAATTGATACGATTCACGAATGAGTGTTTCTGTGCGGGCTAATTCGACCTGGCAATGAGCGTTGTCAAAATGGTAAAGAAATAGATTTACGAATGAGTGATTCTGTGGCTAATTCGAACTGGCAATGAGCGATACCAAAATGGTAAAGAAATAGAATTACGAATGAGTGATTCTGTGGCTAATTCGAGTTGGCTTTGGAGTGGTAGTGGCTACAGTACAGCACAAAGTAGACAGAAAGGAAGTTTTGTGTGAACAGGGGTGAAGCGTTGGATAAACTGTTGCTCAGTAACAACCTGACATTTTGAAAACTACTGAAGGGTACTGTTATTCGTTTGTTTCATTTTGAAAATTCTATGTTCATTAGTTTATACTTCATCGGCTAAGATGAAAAAGCACATTAACGTTTTATCAAGTTTTTGGAACATTATGCAGTTAATGAAACTGTTTCAAAATTTTTGATCACGTTCTTATCTTGCACCTCGTCATCACGATGCATTTCTCTCTGGACCGAGAATTTCGTTCACAGCTGGACCGACGAAGTAGTTCTATTTTCACTGTTGTTGTTTGCGAAAGGATTAAAATGTAGCGAAAAAGACTCTTGACCTGGCATAAATCTAAAGATTAATATTTAAGCCTGATTAAATCACGAGAAAAAAACTGGAACTAATTAAGCTGGTTAAGCTTCTCAAACACGGAGACATAGGCTACTATTTTATTTGGAAGCTAAAATTGAGACGAGTTTATTCCTCTGAACTTTTTGCGGTAAGCTTTTCAAACTCTCTCTGTTAAGTGTTCTGCCACTTCACTGTATAGAACGGACCTGTAGATCAGTGAATGATCATATACAAGAAAGAAGCAAGGTTAGAGAGGACTTTTTGTGAGGCTTGGTATCGGATAAAATGGCTACTCATCTTAGTTAAAGGAATCTTCATTTAAGCAAATCAAGTAAGTAATTATGATAAAGCTTTCCACATAAATTGGCCAATTGTGTCTCGGCTGAAAATAATAATGTTGTCCTACACAGTCATTCGAATCGAAGCGGGTTTAAAAGTGCTCGTGATCAGTTTTCAACAAATTTATGATAATTTCAACTGAATATTATATATGCTTGTCAACCCGATACAAATTCTAAATAAATGTTTGCCACGACCATAAAAGATATTCTACGGCGTGTTCATCATAATCACACTATTTTCTTCGATAAAACTGTAAACTCAGTAAATGATAACATGTTTAGAACCTTTGGTCGAAGGATGGAAATTTTTATTTTGTATTTTCTTGAATAAAAGCAGGCGGAATAGAGGAACAAATAAAAAGGAGTAATTTTGTGCCAAAACGTTAAGATATACCTATAGATTCAAGACGCGGAAGGCAAGTATTCCAAGACTAAGTTTATTATTTTTAGCCACGCGCTATTATTTAAAGACCTAAGGTAAAACTATTTTTTAGTTTTGGCGGGATGGGAAAAGAGCACTTTTGCAACAATACGTTACTTACATATCTTTGGATTAGATGGGTGAAGGCATGTATGCGAAGACCATGTTGTTTGGTCACGCCAGTGGCGTAGCTAGGGGAAGGGAGTAGGGGGCGATTGCCTGGATCTGGAAATGAAAATATCGGAAATTTGCTATTTGTGCCACCAGTCAACCAATAGTGTGGTTTTCCCGACTCTTTCTTCATGAAATTCCGAATTCTCTCTAGTGAAAGCTCCCTTGGCCTATTTGTAAGTATTCGTTTCAAAAAGCAAAATTCAAAATGCAGTAGTGCTTGCTCATAAATCATCATGTGAGCTGGGTGTAGAGTACGCCCATGGTAATCATTCCCGCCTGTCGTAAAAGGCGATCGAAGGAATGGACTTGAACCGTTTTATCTAAATTTGCTTTCAATTCGTAGGCCTGAGATACCTAACTTTTAGTCAAATTTTATTTAAGGAAACCCAGGATGCAAAAATTTCTGCAGTGCATTCTCCATATTTTTAACGATCTGTTTAAAAAGCGTGCTGCAACTTGAATCTCATATTTCAGTGGTGATCACACCTTGACCCCCGCCCGCCCTAGAAAATGTTCTTTGGTCACGCTATGACTTCGGCCAAACAGGTATAAAACGTTTCAACTAATTTTTCGTTTTGGAGGGATAGGATAAGGAGTACCGTATGTTTGCAATAATACAGCTTGTAAGTTGTATCTTTAGATTAGGGGGCCGAAGGCATGTATGCGAAGACCAATCTATGTTCTTTGGTCACGCTATGACTTCGGTCAAGTAGGTATAAAACGTTTCAACTAAATTTTTGGTTTTGGCGGGAAGAGATAAGGAGTACCGTATGTTTGCAATAATACAACTTGTATTTTTAGATTAGGGACCAAAGGCATGTATGCGAAGACCAAGCTATGTTCTTTGGTCACGCTGTGACTTCGGTCATGCAGGTATTAAACGTTTCAACTAATTTTTGGTTTTGGGCGGGAAAGGATAAGGAGTACAGTATGTTTGCAATAATATAACTTGTATTTTTAGATTAGGGGGCTGAAGGCATGTATGCGAAGACCAAGCTATGTTCTTTGGTCACGCTATGACTTCGGTCAATTAGGTATAAAACGTTTCAAATTATATTTGGTTTTGGCGGGAGGTTTTGGCAGGACAGGATAAGGAGTACAGTATGTTTGCAATAATATAACTTGTATATTTAGATTAGGGGGCCGAAGGCATGTATGCGAAGACCAAGCTATGTTCTTTGCTCACGCTATGACTTCGGTCAATTAGGTACTTTTGATATTTGAGGGATCGGATAAGGTGTACAGTTTTTGGTACAATATGTACATTACCTTATATTTTTATATTACATGGCCGAAGGTATGTATGCCAAGACTAAAGGTCCGAGGGGGAGCCACAGGGGGCATTTCGGAACAATTCACTCTAAAGAATGTTAACACCCCAATAGATTCAAATGAACTGCATAATAATTAGTACACCAGAACTACAAGCAATTTTAGTCCTCCTCCACCTCAGCACTTCCCCCTAAAAATGTTAAGCTGACTACGGGCCCAATTCGGTCTGTTAATATAACTGCTGCAATGTGGTTTAGAATACCGTTGCTACATCAATATGGGAAAGTGGTTTATAAAGAGTAAGATAAAGGCCTTACTTTGTTAAAGAATAAAACAAGTTTTGAACATGGTTACATGTTATAAAGCTTTAATGGTAGGAGGCAAGGGCAGTTTATTTAATATGGCTTTAGAGGGCATGTGCAATGAAAAATAATATGCCGTTCTTCGTCTGCGCAAATAGTGCTTTTTTCAGCCGACTCACAATGTTTTGTGAAAGTATTTTTGTTCTCCAGAGAGCCAAGAAACCTTGTCAAACCATAAAGGTCTTATTAGTAACACCTTCCTGGTTAAACTGCTGGTTAGCCAATGACTATCGAATATCGAGTAGACTATCGAATATCGAGTACTTTACACCAGTTTCATCAATTAAATAAGCTTGCAAAACACCACGTGAGACAGTAGGCCTTTGTTACCATACCAACCCAAAACGATAATGAACTGTGAAAGATTCCGTTTTACTTGCACGACGCTTTGTTCAACTGCATTATAGCACATGAAGTAAGGAGAAAATCGTTGGTGAATTGGTGCTGCCAGAGCTATTTCTGGGTGAATATTCTTTGTTTAGACTGTCTGATTTGTGAGAAGAATTTTAGTTTTTCGGCGGCTTTGCAACTAACTCGAAAACATTTGGAATCAAACGAGAGAATGGAAAGTCAAAGTGATTTTAATTTTTCCTTTATATGTCTGTTGGAAGGAGAAAGGATACTTAGATACATATATCAATCTTCATTCCTAGAGTAACTTAAAATTATGTCCATGCAGCCTACCAAGCTTCTTAATTATATTTTACTAATATCAAATATTTATAAATACTCCCTAAATAAAAGACATTACTTAGTCTGACTTACTACCAGCCTCGCATGATGTTAACTTTAATTTTAAGCTCTTTCATTCTAAACAATTTTTGTAAATAAAAGACATTTTTGTTCATATGCTGTTTTTTACTAAATGTAAAAAACCCTTTTTATTTCATGGCCGTGTTCAAACACTACCTTTTTTCTCAGTTGTAACTATACCTTCAATTTTTTCGTGAATGAAATGCTGGAAATATTTTGAGCTAAAATAATAAATCGTTTTTTAAGAAATATATGCCTCCTAGTTATGGTGTTTTTTTAATGAGGATCAAGTTTTGGTAAGTGGTTTCAGCATCATTCAATCAACAGAGAAAAACAATTAAATGGTGTAGGTTTAGGTGGTTAGGGTCCTGCACTGCTGGTAGGTAATCCACTTCTGAAAGTGCCTGTCTTCCATATTGAGACCTTAAAGTCTTAAAACTAAGAGGGAAAAGGTAATTTCCTAGCTGTGCAAATGACCTCAAGAGAAATTCATCAAACAGTATGGTAAAATTCTTATTCGATTTCAAATGAAATAGACAGATTTCTGGGTCATCCCAATCACATCATACAAATAACCTCTGAGTATTTGCACTTCAGGTAACTCTGAAGGCGTTTTAAGCATTACAATAAAATAAATGAAAAGCGTGGACATATTTGGCATCAGTTCAACTTCACAATGCCCAAGTGTACAAAAATATTGTCACATAGGCCACTCACACAGTGACAATTCATACATTGTTTCTGGATGGTGTACGTATCTTGAAGTAATGATACTCTAGCAACTCCCTAGCTGAAGTGCCTGCAATTTTCATTTAAAGAAGGGAAGTTTAATTTTCACAATGCAAATAAATAGCCGCTTTTGGTTCAGTGTTTAATTTTTCATACTTTTATTTTTCGACATGTCCTATAATTTGAATTAATGTAAGATTTCCAGACCAAAAAGGCAAACAAGCAGCTAATAAAGCCAAGATCAAATAACAGATTGAAAACACAGGAACATACAAAGAAATAAGACACTGAGACCCGTAATAACCAGCTAGTTTAGTGATCAAAATGTGACATTACTAATGAAAAAAATGAATTAAAAAGGGTGAATTCCAGAGACATCTCTTCACTCTCATTTCTTTAATGAAGAAAAGTAAAATTGTACATTTACGCAAGGCAATTTTTATAAAGGGAGTACGATTGTATTTGTGACAGAATTAGCCGAAAGGGTCTCCTAATAACCATGTTTGACACTTTTAAATAATACGTGGACTCTTGCTAGCTAGACTCCTTGCTAAAATCCTTTCATGAGATTATGGTTATCCCTGATAAAACTTTTCAATAAAGATAAGACATTTAACTCAAAGTTTAAACGGGTAGTAATTTAGCTACTTTAATACTTAGTGCAAAGAAAGGCAAACCTTCTGCAGGCACAAACCCGTTACTCCTCAGGTTATACTCCATTCACCTGGCATGTCAAGCGGCGGGCTTACGTTTCATAGTGCACAGACTGATGTCTGTGACCTTCAGAATTGATGATTGCCCCCAATTATGTACGCAAGATTCACTCAGTTCAAGGTAACTAGATGCTATGAAAGTTGTGATAATAATCCAGTGGGGAGTGGGTATGTAGTTTGGGAGGGCATGGGTAAGAGCTCATCAACTGGGAACAAGAGATGATGGGATTATCTCAGGTCACTGATCTTTACGCCCAGTGATTCTGTGGAACGACTTGTCATGTGGGATGCGCAGAACACGCCAAAAATGGACTTTTGAGACATCTCAATAGAGAAATTAATGGAAATTAGTGGGCCCCTTTTCGCTTCAGCCGTAAAGGGTTGGAGAGCCAGATTAGGGTCAAATAAGATCACCGTCCTTTCAGAAAGCTTGGGGGCACTTGGTGAGAGAACAGGACCAGAAGACGACCGCCACCCTGCCTCCCCCTTTCACTAGTTACGGTAGAGCTTCAGCTGTGTACGGCCCGGACACTTGTGATAAGTTTCAGTGACAACTGGAAGAGGTGTTCTACAAGAAGTAACCCCGAATCCTGAAATATTTAAAACGGTTGCACGCGAAGCGTGTCGAAAAGAGCAGCGTTGAGACATTTATTGAAAGAATATTGTTTTTATTTATTTTTCAATGCAGTATATGGCCTGTTTAAACATTGTACAACTTAATTAAGTATCGCTCGCGTAACTCTGTCAGTTCCAGTTTGTATTTTTGTAGCAAAAGCAACCAGACTAAGACGAAAAAACACTAAGTTCTGGGAAAAAGTGGGGGGGGGGGCAAGTGCCCCCTGTTCCTCCCCCCCCCCCCCGTTATCCCGCCTATGTTTTGATGTGATCATCTCAAGTATTGCAATATTCAAGGTCAAGTTAGAAGCGTTCAATACGAAGTAGATCGTTGTTTTTTTTTTCGCTCAGCGCCACAGAAACAATTGCTTGTGCAGTGTTCTGTACCAAGTGTTTACACTATTATTACTATTATCAATCTTCATGTTTGTATCTCGTATATCTGTTATGTTATGACCATATGAAACTTTATACTTATCTTTGGCTTGATATTTTATCAATTTATATCTGACGTCATAAGGCCATATAAAACTTGAATCAAAATACATGTATCAATTTTCCCATCTGGTTTCATAAGACCATATCTTACTTCATAATAGCGAGATATTTTCAGATATGAGTCATAATAATGCTAAGAAAGGGTTTAAAAATCCAACGGAAAGTGACCCCAAAATAATTATTTTTGTGGTCTTTCACCATTTCCAAATACGAATCTTGGATAACGTGCAACAATTAACCATAATGCTACGAAATATGGACAGCAAATGTGTTCATTTCCTCATCAAACAGCTCATTGTCGAAAATTGCACCTTTATCTTAAGCACTCAATGCTCTCCGTCGTTGCCTTTTTAAGGTCCCACTCATGTGTGTTTTGTTTTTCTGTCAGTTTGAAGTAAATATTTCATAAGAATCCACTTTATGTAATTCATCTTGCATATTAAACTTTTCTCTAAGGTGTTTACTATAACTTAAAGAAACAAAGTGAACATTAGAACAACGGCATGTGTTCAGTCTGTTATTTTGACCGAAATGTAACACAGCCTTCCATAGGATTCAACTCACAATTGTTTCTATAGTAAAAAATGATGGCGGTACACAACTATGAAGATCATTGATTTCATAATTATGTTGAATAAACCAATTTTTTCTTCTTCATCTTATTCAAATTATACTTTGACATTATTTGATCATCGTGTAACTTTTTTCGCTTTTGTGTGTAATGTGACCACTAAACGATACTTTTCTTGGCAACTTCATGAAGGAAACCTTTCTTAAGATGATCGATTTGTCAGCAAAGCTAGGAGTACTTTCGCTACATAGTTCACACTCACAAATGTGCAATGCTAAAAACTGCTCTTCCTCCTTCAACAATTTCATCCCTTTGCAATGAGAGAAAAATTACATTGATACTTTCCTTATTTTTCTAATAGGAGCAAGAATATTTAAATGCAGGAAACGGTAAGAACATAAAACATGGAGACTTCAAATTTGTGAAAGTCTTTTGCATTGATTCATTTGCATCTGAAGAGATGAAAAGGAGTTTTCTGACTGTGAGAGAGGAGAAAGCCTAGTTCCGCCCCCCACATTTTTCAGAGGGGTTGTCGCCCCAGACACCCGCTTCGTACGCCCTTGGAAGAAAGGTAACAAGGATATAACCCGGTTTTCTATGAACTCTTCCACTTTTTTATTTGTGGTATTTATACACACTCTCTCTTTTTAAAAACTCCTTCGTTATTCAACATCAATAAAGCAATAATTAGATATTCATGATACTAATTGTTGGAATAGAATGTAATCATATTTTGCCCACAGTGAGTGGAAATTAAATATATGCGGGTGTTTGAAAAATGTATTTTAATTTACTGATATTAGCATTAAAACAAAATAAGATTTTGTTGGGGTCTTTTTCATTAAGTTAGATTGGCCTTTGATGAAATAATTATCGAGCGTGTTTGTTGCATTGACACGGATGGTAAAGGGCGTTCACATTTGCATTAGCGGCAGTAAGCAGTATCAACTGTCAACTGACAAGGAACCCCAAAATCATGTCTTACTTTGCCTCTTAAGAATGAAACTTACACACCCCAGTAAGTCAAAGGCGGTGTGGGGTATAACTGCATGGTATCCGAGTTTGCTAAATGATATGTGCCCTCCCTGCTTTTATTTTGTCCACACTGCGTGAAAAGCAATCAACATATACTTGTGTGACCTGTTAGCTTACCCCGAATGCTACGTAACTTTTTGTGTATTTTGGTATATATGGTTAGGTATCTGACACTTAATGATGTGAAATCTGACTGTATTAAGTGTGTATATAGTGTGCTTCATATCCTCCCTTAGGCGATAAGATGTATTTAGGCAGAGAAGGACGATTTTACAAAAAATAAGGAGTAAAGTTTCATCATGATTGGTTGGAAAAGAAAGTCCCTTGTTGTATCAAGTTTCCTTCTCTTACAGTCTACAAGCCACATTTTTTAGGTTTAATTGCCCCTCGTCAATTTTTTTGCTGAAAGTACCCACTTCCTTCAATTCGCCTCTGAATTGCGAGATATGATTGCATGAAAAACGTCCATGTGTACCGTTGCAGGCTGTAGAAGGATGGTGGAATTGTGCATAAAGGGAAAATGCTCGACGGATTCTGTATACTACGCTGAAATAGATCTGCAATAGCAACAGTAGGTCTACATTTTTATTTTTAAAATCGTTAATGTTTAGTTTTGTACCTGGTGTTTAGTACTTATTCCGTGCTCATTTCTCATTCCTTACAATGGGAAGTTATTAATGATGAAGTGCTACTCAACTTCCATGACCGAATTGACTACGCTGGAGTCAGCGTAGGTTGCAGTAAAGCTGTGGCTAGTTAATCGAAGCTACAGCTTCGATTGTAGGAATTGCTCGTTCATTCACGTGGTTTCGTGCCTTCGTAAGCGGTCGGTGCGGATGAATATTATAACATGTTCCGTTTGGATTCATATTGCAATCGCACGCTTTTCGTTTGTACAGTGGAACAGCTGCGCAGTTATGTTAAGTTGTTCCGTAGGGGGATTTTCAACAAAGTTAAACTATTTCTTTATAAGGGGATTTGCCCGAACAACTCCTGTATAGTAAGGTGGTAATGTGCAAATAAAGAAGTAGTTCCACATTCAAAGGTATTGTTCTGCATTGAAGGCTTCCTCTCTGGTTGAAAAAAGGTGTAAATATAGTTTGAAAACAATTTATACATTTCAGGGATTTCAAAATAAGTTTGAAACTTTGCATTTTCCAACATATGCCACTTTGTTTTGTCGGAACTGTTTCATCAAGCAACTTCGTCGACGACCGTACTCAGTTCAATGTAAGCAAGTCGACTAACTTACGTTCATGCATATACACATACAGCTAGCTACCTATACCATATAGTGTACGTACTGTGTCGTTAACGTGATTGCGACAGTAACCAAGGCCAGGGAACGATCCACCAATTTTAAGGTATTAAATTTGTCGTTGATTTCATTAACCTGTGTGGGTTGTAAATGGCTTCTCAATTGTATTTTCAATGTTTGAAACAAAGAAAAAGACAGTCTTCCCACGGTTGTCGTAGTTCTCAGTGAAGGACTTAACGTTATGCATCGACGGTCGCGTAGTTGCTCCCTATACATTTGTAAAGGGAGCAATTACGCGACTCTCCATACATACTGTACA
Source organism: Holothuria scabra (assembly GCA_037179385.1). Classification (NCBI taxonomy): domain Eukaryota; kingdom Metazoa; phylum Echinodermata; class Holothuroidea; order Aspidochirotida; family Holothuriidae; genus Holothuria; species Holothuria scabra. The sequence continues at coordinate 35,913,097 of CM074190.1, forward strand.
ATAGTCCTTTAGGCTTTACAGAGGACAAAAGTTGTCGTAGTCTTGCCCAAACACAGTTAGGAAAGCCTAAAGCCTAACGTTACAGAACAAAACAACTCTAACATTAACAGTTAGTCGTTTCCTAGTACAAAAGGTGCGCTCAGCGTAGGCCTAGACACTGCAGCTACAATCTTGGACAATTTTTGTTGGGACACCCCGCTCCCCCTTCCATTCCTGTGTTGACCACTGCTATGCTGTTCACGGCAAAGAACCATTCTTCTTGAAACAACATCGGAAGGGGAAAGGGGGGTTTCATGTTAGGCTACTTCAGGGGGTTTCATGTTAGCCTACTTCAACTAAAATTTACGAATAACATGTGAAGTGTCCCAACCTGCAATTGTTTTGTCTAAGATTGTCAAGAATTTCGAGAAGTCAGATAGGTGCGCTGCACACAGTAAGAAGTGACACTCTGCTGATGGTTATTTGGTTATTTTATGACAGGTAAATGATATGCTGGTCATCAGATGGAAGTATTTCCAGGACCGGATTTAGCTTGTGGAGTCTTGGACCCAGATTATTTTGGACCCTTTTCACAAATGTTGGGAGGGACCTAAATGAGAGGACCCTGGGACTGGGCCCAGGTAAAAAACCACCAAAAAATGGCCCGAGTACTTCAATTCTTCTGTCACATCCCTTCTTTTGAGCAAAGGGACATTAATGATATTGTCCCACTTGCCTGTTTTAATTCTGAGATATGGTTGTGTCCTGCCTATATGCCACCTTGACGAGGTTGGGGGTGGACTGCAGGCTCAGATAAAACCAAACAGTCTACCATGTGTTTGGAAAGCAACTTTTAACTCAAAATGTTAAAAAAGTGCTTTGGTTAAAAGAAGGCATAAGAAATTTTTTTCTAGTTGAAATATAACGTGAAAAATCCAGCCTGAGATGCAAAATTGGCTGAAAAATGTGTCCCAAACCTAACGATGTACCAAAGTTACGAAAGAAAGCCTTGCTTGCAGAGTTACTTTCAAAATTTTATGGTAGTTCGTTGCCCTCTTTCGATTAATTTCTCGTCTCCAACTATCTGTTTTAAAAAGAACGACTCTTCTATCCAGGAAGAGAATTATTCCACCCCTTGCGATTGTTGATTTGTGCATCTAAATAATGCATGTATACTTTTGGTTTGTAATGCAATATATCCTATGGTTGCCCTTAATTTGTTAAAAATCCTCAAAAGTATAGTTAGCCTCTGAAAAAGCTCTTAAACAACTTTAGCACACTCAAAAATTAAACATTTATTGAACTTGGTTTTAAAAAATGTATCTCTTGGGACCCAGATAATCTTGGACAATAACATGTTGGGACACCCTGCTCTCCCTTCTAATGCTGACCACTGTTATGCTGTTCACGGCAAAATGCCATGTTCTTCTTGGCACAACATTGGGAGGGGGAAAGGGAGTTTCATGTTAGCCTACTTCAACTAAAATTGACGAATAATATGTAAAGTGTCCCAACAGTTTTGTCCAAGATTGTAGTGTACTGCTTGTTAGGAAAGTCAAGTTAGTCTAGGGTCAATACCTTTGCATAGCATTAGGCCCGTGTCATCACCAATAGTGTATCACACAGTCTGAGGCTAAGTTTGACAAGGTACAAGATTTTGGGGCGATGTTACATCCAGGATGGGCAACTGATTAAAAATAATACTGTAGAGCTCTTATCCATATTGTTACACCCAGGTGAGTACTTTCATTTAAACATCAGTGCTTAGTAGAATACATAATGTTACTGCTTTTACTCACATATACCTCCCCAAAGAAGTTACAAGGAACAATGCCCCCTCCCCCCAGCATGTGTGAAAATATTCCACTTTCGTCGGGGAACCAGTTCCAACAAAATGCTTCATTTTGTTTATCCGAAGTGTGCACATTTTCAAGGCTTCGATTAGTACTTGCCATGTAAGTACAATTCTCTAGTTATTTACCTATCTTTTCACTCACGGGAGTTGATTGTCCTTATTTGGTTACCTGAAACCAAGGCTAATGCCATGATTAATATTGGAACATTTTACCTCTTGGTAGCCCCATCGATTAACACGTACTCACTACAATTTGCACAGATGGAATACTTCTACATGCTATCCACAAAATTATGTCCTTAGAAGGATGTAAAAACCTTTTTACTATGGCCTTTACTCCTACAGAAATACCATTAGCGGTCGAAGGATGCATGACAATAATGGGGTGTTTCAATCCCTGATAACTATTTGTTTCAAAAAACGTGATAAAGTTCAATATCTTGTCTTGATTGGCTCAGTCACGCACGGAATAACATCAGCTTTGTATTAAACATGAACCTTTATACAACCAACATATATCTGAGGCGGGCGCCAACTTTCTTAATCCAGCATAGTGAAAATACTAGGACGGATCTAAAATTGAACGTTTAAAATCCACTTTTAAAAAAGGGGCATTGACACCTTTTGGAATGAAAATGTTTACTCCAAATTAACAAATTGAATTTGGTCCCTAAAATGAATGTAAAAGAGTTTTTGGCGTGGGTGCTGAAAAAAAAAACTGAAGGTTTTGGCGTGGGTGCTTCAGTGTGAGCAAAATGTAGCAGCTGAAAATTTAATGGCACGTAGTGCGAGGAAGTTTTTATAAGCTGAGGGGAAGGGGTTGCTAATACAGGAAACTACAAACTACAAACGGAAATGTGAGTAAATATTTTTCCTTTGCTTCATTCTTCTCTTATTCTAAGATTTCTCAAGGAAAGTAAACTTTATAGAGATTTTTAATATAACTCATAAATTGTCTGGACATTTTAGTGAAAGTTGGCCCCCATTTGGAACCCCTCTTGTATCGAACGATTGGGGCCTTTGATACGATGTCCCACTAAGAATTTTAGAGGCAACATGTCCTTCATGATTGCTATCTATGGGGGTATAAATTTGGATTGGGCACGTCACCGTAAGCCCTCACACCAAAATGTATCTTCTTCATGTCATTTTTTCGACTTTTCTATACCAGGCAGATTCATTGAAATAATCAATTAAACGCAGGCTGCATAAAAAATGAACATCAACAAAATTATGGAATTTTAACGTATGACACCAAAGGAAACCGAGGGCGTAAGACGAAATTCTTTCTTGAAAAGCGTCATGGTACATCAAACACCACTTGCCGTTAAGCTAATGCCCTCTGGCAAGGAACGTGGAAGTTGAACTTAACATGATCGTTTTAATTTAATTTCATACTCATATTCATTTTATTATAAATTTAAGCCCACTTTTCTTTCTGTGTCTACTTCAATGTAAGTATTTATATTTAAACTAGATTTTTTAATTAAAAGTAATGATAAAGGGTTTCCCCCCACGCCACCCGCTGTTTAATGCGATAAATTCAGGTTAGTCTTCCAGATATTTCTGTGATTCTCTCAAGTCATCATGTCCAATGCAAATTGTATAGCATATGCAAGGTTTATTCACTGATATGGACCCAAGTACAAGGCTTAAAGTGAATGCAATTGTCAGGGTTTATTCCTTACCATGATATAATAATTCACAATATTACTTTGAAGAGACCCAACATTTATCTGTGGGCAAATGTGAGAGTTGCAACTAAAATAGTGACCGGTTGAATTACATAATTATGCCTGTCATTCTGGACTGAGCATTTTGGCACATTGCAGTATGAAATAGGTATATGGATATATTGTGGGAAAGTGTTGCATATTAGCTGCGGCTCAGGTCAGTCTTGTATAGGCCTAGAATGTTTAAGGGAACAGATAGCAGCAGATCAATTTATACAGTGGCAGGATTGCATGTCATACACAGGTTTTCTGAACCAGTTAACTGAGAGGTAGGGGGTACAGATACCCCAGCCTCAGTAAAAAAGCAATTTGGCAAAACCCACTAGCGTAGCCAGCGGGGGGGGGGCAGGGGTGCAGAGTGCCCCCCACAGAAATTTTGGGGCCGCGATGGGCGATGTTGAAAAAGTTAAGGAGACCCCCTAAAATAAATAAATAAATAAAAAAGATAAACGGCAAGAGGAGGGAGGGAATCGGGGGCATTTTTTACAGTTTTTCGGGGGGGGGGGGGGTTAGTCGTTACGATAAAGTATGCAGTCCCCGACGGCGACTAGTCTCCCCGATGGTTAACCTGTTTTTTGCTCTCAAGGGACAATTTCCCTAACAAGAACCCTAAATTGTCGGCGGGCTACGCGCGCTGTAGATTCACTCCAGTTTTTTTCAATAGTTACATTCCACATATCTAGAGAGTGTAAGTCCTGTCAGCCTTACGAAATAACAGGTAGGTAGAGTATACAGGTTATGAAGATTTCGTAAATTCCATCCCATAGAACAAAGCCTAGTTGCTGTTCTCTTGTGTGTGTCATGCGATAGGTCAGTTGGTGAGCGACTCACGGAGCATATTTTGGTTATTTTATTGGGTATTTCAGGTAGTTTCGACACAATGTGGTTTTCCTCGATACGGTCTACAACCCCTACAGTTTTTTTTTTATTTTTGTTCTTAATGATTACATAGGCTATGTTATTTTTGTAAGCCTACCAAAAATGATTCAGACTCCAAAGAACACTGTCAGTGAGCAACTCGGCTTTTAAAAGTAGAATTAATTAGATCAGGAACTAGCAAGGTTTAATCAGCTGATCAAACACAAAAGGTTTGGGGATCTTAACATGACCATTGGGTCACAAGACCAAAGAAAATGTATTGCTGCCGGGTCGCATCCTGTACCAGAAGCCCACAGAACCCAAAATGTGGGCCTAAAAATTTGGTTTAATCAGGTCAAAGAACACATGGATAAAATATGTGGCATATTGTTCCCTACATTAAAGTAGGTACATAAATACCACTGACAGCAATTGTGCCTTGTACAGTGCCCCAGACAGCAGCCCCAAGGGCCACCCCCTCACAGCTTTAATCAGCTGAGTGGACACAAGAATAATTCCTGTTGCATGTGATCTGTCAAGTCTTGTAGTGCATGAGAATACCAGTGACAGCAACAGTACCTTGTACATCGCCCCAGACAGTAGCCTTAAATGGACCCCACAACGGTCCCCAACAATCAAAAGTGTTATTCAGCTGACAGAACACACAGATTTTTCTTCTTGCATTTAATCTGTCTGTTCACTTGCAACATGAAAGTCCCAGTGACAGTAACTTTACCTTGTACAGAGGCCCAGACAGCAGCACCAAAGACCCCCTCCCCCATTTGCAATACATACACATATAATCAGCTGACCGAACACACACATTTTTCTTCTTGCGTTTATTCTGTCTGACCACTTGCAACATGAAAAATGCCAACGACAGTAACTTTACCTTGTAAAGAGGCCCAGACAGCAGCCCAAAAGACCCCCTCCCACATTTGCAATACATACAATATAATAAGCTGTCCGAACACACACATTTTTCTTCGGGCATTTAATCTGTGTGACCACTTGCGACATAAAAATAACAATAACAGTAACTTTACGTTGTACAGAGACTCAGACAGCAGCATCAAAGACCCCCTTCCCCATTTGCAATACATACACATATGAGTAACTGTCTGAACACACATTTTTTCTTGATGCATTTAATCTGTTTGACCACTTGCAACATGAAGATACCAATGACAGAAACTTTACCTTGTACAGAAGCCCAGACAGCAGCACTAAAGGCCCCCTTCCCCCATTTGCACTACATATACACGTTATCAGCAGCCCCAACACTTCGATTTTTTTCTTGCATTTGATTTGCCTGACCATTTGAAACATGAAAATGACAGTAACTTTACCTTGTACAGAGGCCAAGACAGTAGAACCAAAGACCCCTACACCCCTCATTTGCAATACACACATATATTATCAGCTGACCGAACACACAAATTTTTCTTGTTGCATTTAACCTGTCTATACATACAGAAAATAGCTGTAGCAAACGCCTGAGCTGCTTGACCCAACCAACAAATCGTTTATTTTTGTATTCCATCTGTATGAGCATAATAACATCAGCTACAGTAACGGCTCTACGCAGAACACCACACATGCAACAGCTTCAAAGAACTCCCTTCCATTCCATCACCCACATGTAATACCAAACACTCACACGCACCACATACTCCCATACACTCATAAATAACTCAGATAAATGTGATGTAAAATGAATTTTAACAATATTGATCTTTGCCTAACAATATAGCGCCAATATGTGATTGGTATATTTTGACAAAAAGGCTTAGTCATTTCAATGGTACGTCAAATACTTTATCTTTGTGTGTATCTACGATAACAAGTATTCTACTTTGACAACCAGCATGAGGCAATACTCATGAGATAAACCAAGGAGAAGCATAAATTTTTATGTACCGTAACTTAAGCCTTGACGAAAATTTGTCATCATTCTCTGTGCACAATTCCTTCGTCATAATCGCTGTCGCTGACACCACTCCACAGATCCTCATTGTTCGTGTCCTCATCTATGCCAGCATCACATATCTCAGTTTCTGCATCAGAATCCTTTTCGTCCATTTCAAGGTCTGGCTCTTCGTCTTGAAATAGCGTGTCTGGGAGTGGGCATCCTCATCCCAATAAGGGATGTACTGTCCATCACTGTTTTCCTTCCAGTCATAATCAAGTGGATGCATATCCTTCGTTGGCACAGACATGTGTGCCCGACTCCACATCTGGCTAATGTTTTTAGCACGTGCTACATGCTGCTGTAGTGTCTTTTGGCACGGTGGCAAAGATGCACAGTTAATCTTTTTAGATTTCTCTGTGTTGCCTTCCACCATTTTCATGATTTTTTTTGTACCTTGCCTCATTTATATCAGAAACATTTGTTAACCCATAAATTTTGCAATCAAAAGTAGCAAGCGACACAAAGTCAATAACAGGCAATGAAAGTGACTTTAAAGCTTGAACAAGAGCACAGTCTTTTTCAACATAATTAAGAGGTGTTGATTTTCCCTTACTATAGAATGAAGAGTTAAAGTCGCGGCCAGTGATGGCATAAAAGCCAGTCAATGCTTCGCTAAGACCAGACTGCTGTTCGTCCTTTCTTTTTGCCATAGCACTAACTCTGATCAGATACATACACATGTTTGAGGAAGGTGGCATTTTCTTGGACAGACTAAGAAGGATTACTAGGACGTCACTGTCTGATGATCTGACCATCATATTTCCACCAGTTTGATAAGCATGGAACGCCAGGAGCGTGTCTGCCTATTCATGTTCTCCCTGGAATTCGGCTGGTTCATCAACAATAAGCAGACCAATTGAGTTAACCCAGAGCTTCAGGCATTTTCCTCCGTGAGAAATGAACAGTTTTTTTAGCCCGATGATAGAGGAAAAGTGCTCTTTCTGTGCCTCTTGGATCAGAAACTTTGCAAATGCCTCCTTATATGCCCCATTTCTGAGTAGGTCTGCCCCTTTCTTCTGTTGTTTCTGCTCTGGACCAGTAATGGCAAAGATATCTTCCATATGTTCTGCCCCTCTGTTAACACGCTCTACATCTTTAATAGATCATGTCTTATATCTGTCCATTAGCAAATGGACAGATTTCCCCTTTGCCCGGCACACCTTCAAAATGATATCTTGCACAATTTTATTATTGTGGGCAGGCAAGATTTCTTGCGTAACTAGGCCTGCATCAAAAAGTGTAGCATCGGTGATAGCTGTTTCTATCACATGGACCGAACTTGTGCATTTCTTTTCTGGTAGTTTTGTCAGACTTGCCTTCTTTGTCTTTGTCGGAGAACCGTCTGCATGAGCAATGCAAAGTGGCACATCAACTCATAAGATGACGCATATCTATGTTGATCTTGGAAAGAAGAAAGGCAATTGTATCTCGTACACTTTCCGCTGTTCCTAATTCTTTCTTGATTTTTGGTTTCAATGAAAGAGAAACCTATGCATGCATGATGGCGTGTGTGTGTATGTATGCGTGTATGTGCGTGTGTGTGTGTGTGGCTGAGAATGGGTGTGTATGTGTGTGTGTATGTGTGTGTGTGTTTGTGACACTTTGCTCGTTAACACGATATTTCAAGATAGGAATGTCTGACAGTTTTCAAACTTGGTACATGGATGCGCCATATTGAGAAGAAGAACCCTACTGTTTTTGGCAGAGGTCAAAGGTCATCTGGGGTCACTGGGGGTAAAAGTCTGAAAATCTCGTTAACACGATATCTCAAGACAGGAAGCTTGTGTAGATTTCATATTTGGTATGTTGATGCGTTATAGTCAAGAGATGGTCCCTATTGGTTTTCGCATAGGTCAAAGATCATCTGGGGTCACCGGGGGTCAAAGTCTGAAAAACTCGTTAACACGATATCTCAAGATAGGAAACTTGTGTAGATTTCAATATGGTATGTTGATGCATTTTACTCAGAAGATAATCCATGGTTTTTTGCGGAGGGCAGGTCATCTGGGGTGTTAAACTCTGAAAATTTTGTTAACATGACATCTCAAGATAGGAAACTTGGATAGATTTCATATCTGGTATGTTGATGCATTATAGTCAGGAGATGGTCCCTATTGTTTTTCGCAGAGGTCAAAGGTCATCTGGGGTCACCGGTGGTCAAAGTCTGAAAATCTTGTTAACACTATAGCTCATGATAGGAAGCTTGTGTAGATTTCATATTTAGGTATGTTGATGTGTTATTGTCAGGGGACGGTTCGTATTGTTTTTCGCAGAGGTCAAAGGTCATCTGCGGTCACCAGGCGGCAAAGTCTGAAAATCTCGTTACCCAGATATCTCAAGATAGGAAGCTTAGGTAGATTTCAAATTTGGTATGTTGATGCGTTATAGTCAGCAGATGGTCCCTATTGTTTTTCGCAGAGGTCAATGGTCATCTGGGATCACTGGGGGTCAAAGTCTGAAAATCTCATATCATATTTGGTATGTTGATGCGTTATGGTCAGAAGATGGTCCCTATTGTTTTTGGTGGGGGTCAAAGATCATCTGGGGTCACCGGGGGTCAAAGTCTGAAAATCTTGTTAAAACAAAATCTCAAGATAGGAATGTCTGACAGTTTTCAAACTTGGTACATAGATGCGCCATATTGATACGGAGAACCCTGTCGTTTTTGGCAGAGGTCAAAGGTCATCTGGTGTCACCAGGGGTCAAAGTCTGAAATTCTTGTTAACACGATATCTCAAGATAGGAAACTTGGATGGATTTCACATTTGGTATGTAGATGCGTTATAGTCAGGAGATGTGCCCTTTTTCTTTTTTGCGGAGGTCAAAGGTCGTTTCAGGTCACCAGGGTTCAAGGTCTGAAAATCTTGTTAAAGTTTAATCTCAAGATGTCGGTCTATCTATCTATGTATGGCTTTTGTGGAGGTCAAAAGGGCATCTGGAATAACAAAATTATTTTTTGAACATGCTAGTATAACATTTGAGTGAAAAGATAATGGTGCATGATGTCAAATTTGAAAAACAGTACATTTATGTATCATCGAAACCTCAATGCATTTTTGCATTCTGGTTATTTTTTATTTCTTTGCATTCATTGATGCAAAGTTTTCTACCCGATCTTTATTTGCCATTTTCAAAAACCGATTTTCATCTTCTACACATTCCTGATGGAACTTGTTTCTCATTTGAGCTCCTCTCTGCAAGGTTCCCAATAGATACTTCCGGTCAGCATCGGTTGTTGATTTTCCAGTTGCAATGTTCACTAAGATCTTGGGTGATTCAGCTGCAAATGTATGGCATGTTTCACGCAGTAATTGCTGGAGATTGCGAACATCTCTGTTGTCTTCCTTGATCCTGTTTCCTCTTACCTGTTTGGCAGGTGTCTCTCCGTGCTCGCACCCAGACAATTCCTTCCAGAAACAGCCATTCCTTTCTAGGATAGAGTACAAGACCATCTACGAAATGCATTCACCGAATTCGAGAAGTGGGTAATACTACTAGCTGTGGAAGCTTCATCTCGGTTGACTGTCTGTTCGAGTGTGAGATCGATTGGACTTCTGGAGAATATCCTTCTCGTTCTCTTAGTTGAAAAGGTCCCAGCTTTCAGAATAGCTACAGCTGCTTCCTCCAAGTGGACCATCTTCTCCAGGAAGTACGATCCCCATCGGGCGTAATTTGGCCTGTTCAACGCAAAGAATACACCAAGCAATAATAAAAATAGTTCGATGTGAAGCTCAACATCATTGGTTCTCACCGCTCACTCGAGGTCCCGAAGAAGACGATTGGTAAAATAGATATACACTGCCCTGCAGTATGAAGCTGTCTCGCTCAAGTCACCTTTGGTAACTCTATGGAAGAATTGCTCATAGGCTACACTCAGCTGTTGTTCTGTCCGCTAACGTGTACGTTATTGCAAAAGGAGATGGGAGGGGGATCTTTTGAGCTGCTGTCTGGGTCTGTGTACAAGGTAAAATTACCGTCACTGGCATTTTATGTCGCAAGTGGTCAAACATATAACATTTAAATGCAAGGAGAAAAATGTGTGTGTTCGGTCAGCTGATTGTATGCGTCTGCCTATGTTTTGCAAATGGGGGAGGGGTCTTTGGTGGTGCTGTCTGGGCCTCTGTACAAGGTAAAGTTACTGTCATTGGCATTTTCATGTTGCAAGTGGTCAGACAGAATAAATGCAAGAAGAAATATGTGTATGTTCGGTCAGCTGATTATATGTGTATGTATTGCAAATGGAGGAGGGGGATTTTTGTACTTACTTCTGGGCCTCTGTACAAGGTAAAGTTACTGTCACTGGCACTTTCATGTTGCAAGTTGACAGACAGATTAAATGCAAGAAGAAAAATCTGTGTGTTCGGTCAGCTGAATAACACTGTTGATTGTTGGGGACCGTTGTGGGGTCCATTTAAGGCTACTGTCTGGGGCTACGTACAAGGTACAGTTGCTGTCATTGGTATTCTCATGCACTACAAGACTTGACAGATCACAGGCAACAGGAATTATTCGTGTGTCCACTCAGCTGATTAAAGCTGTGAGGGGGTGGCCCTTGGGGCTGCTGTCTGGGGCACTGTACAGGGCAAAATTGCTGTCAGTGGTATTTATGTACCTACTTTAATGTAGAGAACAATATGCCACATATTTTATCCATGTGTTCTTTCATCTGATTAAACCAAATTTTTAGGCCTACATTTTGGGTCCTGTGGGCTTCTGGTACAGGATGCGACCCGGCAGCAATATATTTTCTTTGGTCTTGGGCCCCAATGGTCATGTTAAGATCCCCAAACTTATTGTGTTCGATCAGCTGATTAAAACTTGCTAACTCCTGGTCTAAATTGGTTAATGTACATGTCGGGAATCTCATTTCGCTAAACTTAGTTAGTAATCTCTTGTGTCAGTCGTGCGGTACGGACTCGAAGAAGGAAGTACAATACAAGTTATGCCCGATAGGGCCCAAATGCCGGGACAATTGACCTATATATGCTGTAAATAAAGACGGATTTTTCACCTTTTTTTTTTTTTGGGGGGGGGGGGGGCTTTTAAGATGGCCTTTCAAATCATGGCAAATTCTTCTGTCATTGTTTTGTAACTGCACAGTACATTTTATCAGAGTGGATAAAGTTTCTTGACCATCTGCATAAATTTGTTTATATTTTGACTCCACCCTACTGTCTAAAAACAAACAGGCGTGGCTAGGGGACCCGTACTGAAACAGCATAACGATGCCACAAGCATGGTCATCTCGAAAAATACTCAAAATGGACAAAAACGATCAAACACTAAATAAGATAAATTGTATATGATAATCACCCATCCTATGCTAAAAGGTAGAGCAAAAAAAAAAAAAAAAAAAATTTTGTTTTGGTCATTTTAGGAAGAAATGTGAAAAGTCAATCTCAAAATAGAACCAGACTAATTCTAACGATCCAAGAATAACCCATCAATCTAATCATAAATGTAGTCTTGTAGGTGCAAATGATACCTTTGCCATTCTCTTTTTTCCCTTTCTTCTTTCTTTCTTTCTTTCTTTCTTTCTTTCTTTCTTTCTTTCTTTCTTTCTTTCTTTCTTTCTTTCTTTCTTTCTTTCTTTCTTTCTTTCTTTCTTTCTTTCTTTCTTTCTTTCTTTCTTTCTTTCTTTCTTTCTTTCTTTCTTTCTTTCTTTCTTTCTTTCTTTCTTTCTTTCTTTCTTTCTTTCTTTCTTTCTTTCTTTCTTTCTTTCTTTCTTTCTTTCTTTCTTTCTTTCTTTCTTTCTTTCTTTCTTTCTTTCTTTCTTTCTTTCTTTCTTTCTTTCTTTCTTTCTTTCTTTCTTTCTTTCTTTCTTTCTTTCTTTCTTTCTTTCTTTCTTTCTTTCTTTCTTTCTTTCTTTCTTTCTTTCTTTCTTTCTTTCTTTCTTTCTTTCTTTCTTTCTTTCTTTCTTTCTTTCTTTCTTTCTTTCTTTCTTTCTTTCTTTCTTTCTTTCTTTCTTTCTTTCTTTCTTTCTTTCTTTCTTTCTTTCTTTCTTTCTTTCTTTCTTTCTTTCTTTCTTTCTTTCTTTCTTTCTTTCTTTCTTTCTTTCTTTCTTTCTTTCTTTCTTTCTTTCTTTCTTTCTTTCTTTCTTTCTTTCTTTCTTTCTTTCTTTCTTTCTTTCTTTCTTTCTTTCTTTCTTTCTTTCTTTCTTTCTTTCTTTCTTTCTTTCTTTCTTTCATGTTACCCCCGCTTGAACTAAGTTGGCGAAAGTTACCTTCGGAAAGTAAAGACGAATTATCCAAATTCGATACGGTTCTTTCCTTATTTTATTACAAGTTTCACATCTCTTCCGTGGCATCTGCTTTGCGTGAAGTGAATGTCACATTCCGATCGTTTTAATGTAGTTTTGATTGCATTTCGAGATTTAATCTGAAGAGATCACATTAGTTTTATGTGCTGCCGTCTTATAGGATTTTCCGGTCCACAAATGACCATGAAGCATAAAACTCTGCGAATGTCAATGTGGTTGAATTTTGGTGGCATTCATAGTAATTTTATTGAACATTTATACTTTATACAATGTGTTTTTACTCTCAAGAATGTCGGAAATATCTAACGACGAATGCTACTCTTCTGCTCAATAATCTTGAAGTTTGACCTTTAACACCTCTGGTGGCTCATAAAACCTTTCTTTTATGTTCCTACTCATTTTGCTGTTCTATTTCTTAGCAGTAATTTGAGTTCTTATTTTTAGTAAGCAGCTACAGTTGTTAGCCTCTCAAAAGTAAAAAAAATATTTTCAGCTCAGAGGAATTGACGAGAATCATACCACGTGAAGGCAGTTGCATGATCCTTATGAGGTCTCGCAATCATCGCAGTGATGGGAAATTGCCGTATCATGGGTGCACAAATCGCGCTCTGATAAGAAAATGTGTTCAGGCCTTCATAAGGCTTTGATGATTATGGAATCACTGCATTTGTTTTGATTGTAGCTAACTGTTTGCAGTTACAGACGTCTTTGCTTTTCCGAATGTTCTCATTCAAGGATTAGTGACATTTGTACATGCACATGGGTTTTCAATAACAACATTGACGTACACTTCAGGAAAATTGTTATACTTACCAACACTTGCCTTGTACATTCTTTCCAAAGGTTGCTCCTGAAACATAAAACATAACAAATGTACCCGGAAGAATATCTTTATCTTTATTACATTATCCAGCAAGGCTTTCATTTCGCTCAGATAACTGATATTAACTGTCGAACAAAAGCATTACAGAGCTGTCAGGTGGACATATTTAGGCCAGGGTACTTCCGTTATTACTAAATGGGAACCAATGACAAAGTTGCTATAATTAACAGATGGGATTCGATTTTGGCCTGTTATTGGTATTCCCCCAAATAATAGCACCGCCTATTTTCTGCCTCGCTAGCGCTCATTTTCTCTACCTTGTCTTGTATGTCAGATAAGCCAGTTGACTTCAGTTGCAGTGCACCATTATTTCCACATAGATATGCATAAATCAGGCGCGGATCCAAGGGGGGGGGGGATTTTACGGCCTCGACCATCCCTTTTTTGCCAGATCAACAATAAAATATACGTCACTTCCCTGCTTTCTCTTAATGATTTGATCTGCGCCTGTAAATCCATATAATACGATTGAGCCAGCTAGGTGATGGATGGATCGAAAAGCAAAGACTGCCGTAGGCAGCCCCCACCTTCTATCTAATTAACAAATTAAGGCTACAAAACAAGGTAATATGTAGAACAGAAGCAAAATAATAAAAGCAGGAAACAGCTTAGGAGCAACTATGTTTATTAGTCATATGATCCTGATTCAACCTTCTTTAAAAAAGGGAATATTCTTTTCTGAATATTATGTTAAGACCATTCCAGTGTTTAACAATCTGTATGAAGCAATGTTGCAAGAGAAATTCTTATGTTACACAGAGTACTCATCTTGACATAATTGTAAAAAATACCAGTATGAAGTCGAAACATAAAGAAACTATTCTGTAGAATGGGGACCCGTATTTCACATGGAGCTGCTTTTTACATTTTAGACAAAAAGGGAATGGATGGAGGACGCGTGTGAGAAATATCGGTCTTTCTAACTCTTGGATAGCAGAATCCCTCTTAGCCTGTAACTGATATCCCAAGAGTACCACAGCATCAACCATTTCACATTTCATTGAACGACATTTTCGTTTCAATTTAGTTTGATGTCTATCATTTCAATTCTTAGACTCCCACAAAGGTGAGGCGCGGGGGGGGGGGGGTTACCTTAGTTTAAAATGTGTAGTCCGTGAAGTGCGCTAACACAGACTATGGAACGATTAGGAAGTAAAGCACATAAAAACGAAAGTTATCAACTACTGCCTTAATCGCGTGTTATATCTTGTGCCGCCGGAAGGGTGGGTTGAACTCCCACGGCCCAACCTTGAAAAGGAAATAAATGCAAAAACAAGTTATCCTAAAAGCGCCGTTTTTTCTCATTCTCCGCCACCCCTCTCTCCCGCCACCCGTCATGACAAAATCCTGGCTACGCTACTGTGTGCATCTTTTGAAAAACATTGGTTCAATTTTACCTTGCGTTTCCAATATTGTTGGGCCTTAAGAAGCTGGTATCCTACTTGAATTTTTTAACAGTCAATTATTTACACGAGTATCAAATCAGTGTAGAGGGGGCTCATTGAGTGTAGCCACTACAGTGAATGATGCAACAGACTTATCGTTTACTTCCACTTTGGACCAGGGAGCTTGAAAGAGTTTCCAGACTTTCCTTCAGTAGGCAGGTTTTTCCTTAACACTTGCCAGTCTAGGCTTCTCATTGAATCATTTTTGCTTTGTTGATTTTGAAGTTCGGACCTGTCCCCAACCTTGTATATGAAGTGTTTTAACGAGCTGAACAGGCTACTGCTACGAAGAAGCTGGCGTTCGTTTTAAAACAACGTATTCTTGCAAAGCATAGCATTCATTTGGCTTACCTCTGATTCAGCGCTTCTCCGGTATTCTTTCCCCGTCCCTTTTTCATATTGGTCATCATCTGCAGCTAAGTAATTTCCAAAGAAACAATGCCATATGAAATTATTAGAATCTGTACAAAGGGAGAAAAGGCCATCTTATTTTTTGTTGATTATATGGACTGTTTTGAAATGTGAAATAAAGTTGTAAACGTCGCTTTATATTTGATTTATTCGTTTATGTTCTGTTTATACTCTCGACACTATTAATTAAAGTCCTGAACATTTCTACGACATATGCGTAATGTGACAATTGTTTAAACAGCGGTTTGCTTGGGGGAAACCATTTATCATTACTTTTAATTAAAAATCTAGTTTAAATATAAATACTTACATTGAAGTAGACACAGAAAGAAAAGTGGGCTAAAATTTATAACAAAATGAATATGAGTATGAAATTAAATTAAAACGATCATGTTTAGTTCAACTCCCACGTTCCTTGCCAGAGGGCATTAGCTTAACGGCAAGTGGTGTTTGATGTACCATGGAGCTTTTCAAGAAAGAATTTCGTCTTACGTCCTCGGTTTCCTTTGGTGGCATAAGTTAAAATTCCATAATTTTGTTGATGTTCATTTTTTATGCAGCCTGCGTTTATTTGATTATTTCAATGAATCTACCTGGTATAGAAAAGTCGAAAAAATAACATGTAGAAGATACATTTTGGTGTGAGGGCTTACGGTGATGTGCACAATCCAAATTTATATTCCCATAGGTGGCAATCATGAAGGACATGTTGGCTCCAAAATTCTTAAGGGGACATCATATCAAAGGTCTCCCCCAATCGTTCGATACAAGAGGGGTTCAAAATGGGGGCAAACTTTCACTAAAATGTCTAGACAATTTATGAGTTATGTCAAAAATCTCTATAAAGTTTACTTTCCTGAGAAATCCTAGAATAAGAGAAGAATGAAACATAGGAAAAATGTTTACTCGCATTTTCGTCATAGTTTGTAGTTTCCTGTATTAGCACCCCCCCCCCCCACCCCTCAGCTTATAAAAACTTCCTCGCACTACGTGCCATTAAATTTTCAGCTGCTACATTTTGCTCACACTGAATCACCCACACCAAAACCTTCAGAGTGACATATTGTGTCACTCTTTTACATTCATTTTAAGGACCAAATTCAATTTGTTAATTTGGAGTAAACATTTTCATTCAAAAGGTGTCAATGCCCTGGATTTTAAACCTTCAATTTTAGATCCACCCTAGTAATTTCAATCTGCTGGATTTAGAAAGTTGTCGCCCGTCCTTGATTTATGTTGGCTGTATAAAGGTAAATGTATAATACAAAGCCTGATGTCATTCCGTGCGTCACTGAGTCATGCAAGACAAGATATTGAAATTTATCACGTCTTTGAAACTGAGAGTTATCAGGGATTGAAACATCCCATCATTGTCATGCATCCTCCGATCAGGGAGCTTGAAGCTCCCTGCTCCGACTTCGAGAGTACAGCAGATTGTTATTTCGTTACATCAGACCCTTTTCGCTAATGATATTTCTGTAGGAGTTAAGGCGGTAGTAAAAAGGTTTTTACATCCTTCAAAAAACATAATTTTGTAGATAGCATGTAGAAGTACAAATTGTACTGTGCAAATTGTAGTGTACTAAGTACGTGTTAATCGATGGGGCTGCCAAGAGGTAACATGTTCCAATATCAATCATGGCATTAGCCTTGGTTTTAGGTAACCAAATAAGGACAATCAACTCCCGTGGGTGAAAAGATAGGTGAATAACTAGCCACAGCCTTACTGCAACCTACGCTGACTCAAGCGTAGTCAATTCGGTCATGGAAGTTGAGTAGCACTTCATCATTAATAAAATTCCATTGTAAGAAAGGAGAAATGAGCACGGAATAAGTGCTAACCACCAGGTACAAAACTAAACATTAACGATTTTAAAAATGAAAATGTTGACCTACTGTTGCTATTGCAGATCTATTTCAGCGTAGTATACAGAATCCGTCGAGCATTTTCCCTTTATGCACAATTCCACCATGCTGCTACAGCTTGCAACGGTACATGTGGACGTTTTACATGAAATCATATCTCGCAAATCAGAGGCGAATTGAAGGAAGTGGGTACTTTCAGCCAAAAAATTGACGAGGGGCCATTAAACCTAAAAAATGTGGCTTGTAGGCTGTAAGAAAAGGAAACTTGATACAACAAGGGGCTGTCTTTTCCAACCAATCACGATGAAACTTTACTTTTTACTTTTTGTAAAAATCGTCTTTCTCTGCCTGAATACATCTTATCGCCTAAGGGAGGATATGAAGCACACTATATACACACTTAATATAGTCAGATTTCACATCATTAAGTGTCAGATACCTAACCATATATACCAAAATACACAAAAAGTTACGTAGCATTCGGGGTAAGCTAACAGGTCACACAAGTATATGTTGATTGCTTTTCACGCAGTGTGAACAAAATAAAAGCAGGGAGGGCACATATCATTTAGCAAACTCGGATACCATGCAGTTATACCCCACACCGCCTTTGACTTACTGGGGTGTGTAAGTTTCATTCTTAAGAGGCAAAGTAAGACATGATTTTGGGGTTCCTTGTCAGTTGACAGTTGATACTGCTTACTGCCGCTAATGCAAATGTGAACGCCCTTTACCATTTGTGTCAATACAACAAACACGCTCGATAATTATTTCATCACGGCCAATCTAACTTAATTAAAAAGACCCCAACAAAATCTTATTTTGTTTTAATGCTAATATTATTAAATTAAAATACATTTATCAAACACCCGCATATATTTAATTTCCACTCACTGTGGGCAAAATATGATTACATTCTATTACAACAATTGGTATCATGATTATCTAATTATTGCTTTATTTATATTGAATGACGAAGGAGTTTTTATGAAGAGAGAGTGTGTATAAATACCACAAATTAAAAAAGTGGAAGAGTTCATAGAAAACCGAGTTATATCCTAGTTACCTTTCTCCCAAGTTCGTACGAAGCGGGTGTTTGGTGCGACAACCTCTCTGAAAAATGTGGGGTGGAAGTAGGCTTTTTCCTCTCTAACCGTCAGAAAATCCTTTTCATGTCTTCAAATGTGAATGAATCAATGCAAAAGACTTTCACAAATTTGAAGTTTCCATGTTTTATGTTCTTATCGTTTTCCTGTGTTTAAATATTCTTGCTCCTATTAGAACAATAAGAAAAGTATCAATGTAATTTTTCTCTCATTGCAAGGGATGAAATTGGTGAAGGAGGAAGAGCAGTTTTTAGCATTGCACATTTGTGAGTGTGAACTATGTAGCGAGAGTACTCTAAACTTTGCTGACAGGTCAATCATCTTAAGAAAGGTTTCCTTCATGAAGTTGCCAAGAAACGTATCGTATAGTGGTCACATAACACATTACACATAAACGCGAAAAAAGTTATATGATGATCAGATAATGTCAAAGTATAATTTGAATAAGATGAAGAAGAAAAAATTGGTTTATTCAACATAATTATGAAATCAATGATCTTCATAGTTGTGTACCGCCACCATTTTTATTATAGAAATAATTGTGAGGCTGTGTTACATTTCGGTCTAATTAACAGACTGAACACATGCCGTTGTTCTAATGTTCACTTTGTTTCTTTAAGTTATAGTAAACACCTTAGAGAAAAGTTAAATATGCAAGATGAATTACATAAAGTGGATTCTTACGAAATATTTTCTTCAAACTGACAGAAAAACAAAACACACATGAGTGGGACCTTGAAAAGGCAACGACGGAGAACATTGAGACACATTGAAATACTGTTCATCAACATTAACTTTGGTACGGCTTACTGCAACTAAAAACGATTACGACTACGCATGTTTGATTGGAAACAGAAATCACTCCACAACTGAGAAGAGTTACAGCAGTGCTTTGCCTCCGAATCGAAATAAAGCTCCATATGTATGTTTTTGATGGTACGATGATTAAACGTTTGATATTTAGTAATAGCTTGGTGAGACTGTAATGTGGGGCTTAAATACTTTATGATAATAGCGGGGGGGGGGGGGGGTAAGTTTGTCAGTGCCATTTTCTCCGCCCTGTGAGTGCTTAAGATAAAGGTGTAATTTTCGGTTATGAGCTGTTTGATGAGGAAATGAAAACATTTGTTGTCCATATTTCGTAGCATTAGGGTTGATTTGCTGCACGTTATCCAAGATTCGTATTTGGAAATGGTGAAAGACCACAGAAATAGTTATTTTGGGGTCACTTTGCGTTGGATTTTCAAACCCTTTCTCAGCATTATTATGACTCATATCTGAAAGTATCTCGCTATTATGAAGTTAGATATGGCCTTATGAAACCAGATGGGAAAATTGATATATGTATTTTGATTCAAGTTTTATATGGCCTTATGACGTCAGATATAAACTGATAAAATATCAAACCAAAGATTAGTATAAAGTTTCATATGGTCATAAAATAACAGATATAGAAGATACAAACATGAAGATTGATAATAAGAATGATTTAAACACTTGGTATAGAACACTGCACAAACAAATGTTTCTGTGGCGCTTGAAGAAAAAAAGCAATGAGCCACTTCGTATTGAACGCTTCTAACTTGACCTTGAATATTGCAATACTTGAGATGATCACATCAAACTACGTATAATTTTATTGACGGTTATGTCAGATTTTAAAATCAGGTTTTATATGGCCATATCAAGCCAGATACAACTAACTAATGTACCGTTTCAAATACAAATATAGTTTCATATATATCTGCATACGTTTATAAGTAGTAAGGCGACTACAAGTAGTTATAAATGTTTTAATGTCGGTGCGTCTTGTAAGATTCCTTGGTGTGTTCATGTGAGTTCATGCGTGGCCTTAGGTTGCCAATGCACCGGCTGCACGAAAAACCCGAGGCTTCGCATGAATAATCACAAGTCGTCCCAGGAAGTTAATCGTTCCGCTAAACTGTTTCTTGTATACCCACCTTAGTTTTTGTAGAACCAGCCTGAACTTCAAGTCGTTCAAGTGTTTAAATTAGAGCCGTCACTTCAACGCGAGGCTGAAAAACGTGGGATTGGCGATCTTTTTGCCTTACTGCGCCTTCATGAGAGTGAATGGATATATCGATTTGATACACTTACACCTGGGGGGGGGGGGTTAACGTGGATGATGGGACTTACTCCAAGAACCTTACTGTTCGTTCAAAAAATTAGTCTGCTAAACTTCTTGTTTTTTCTTTTTTGAGTGTGTTTTTTCTTGCCTAGCAAGTTTTTACTTACTTGCGTCATTTTGTTACCTGCCTTACTTTGTACTGTTCCTTGTATGTTGTATTTTCCACAGTGATCAAGCAGCTAGATTCCATCCAAAATAATAACTGTAAAAGCACCTGGGTAACATACCGTACAACATGCAATTATTGCGGAAAACAATTCGTAGGCGAAACTGAAACAATCCTTTACACTTGATTCAGTAACACTAGGTCAGAAATTAACAACTTTCATGAAAATTCTCAGGCAAAACCTCTTCCGTACACTTTACATTTTAACTCGGCTAACCACTCAATAGAAAACGTCAGTATCACTGGCACAGAATCTGTCACAAAAATCGCGCACTGTCATTTTCCACGGGGAGTCATTTTGGATAAACAAACTCCACACACTCCATCCACACGGAATCAATGATGACAGATAACCATGTTCTCCATGAGGACACGGCACACTGCACTTTACATTCATACACACACACAAATAATCACAAACCACTTCGACGCAAACTACAACATGTAAGTTTTATTTTTTCTCTTCCAACATTTCCGACACATAGGCCTAGCACTAATACATTCATTTTTCATGTTTTCAGAACCTAATGAAGGCCAAATGGCCGAAAGCTTGTAAATAAAAGTAATAGACTGAAAGCAACGTCCTCTGTCCCATATTTGAACTTATTACGCATATATAGTATGGAAGACAACCAATTACGTGTTGGACATCAAACCAGATATAAATCTGACTTATAATAAAAATTCCTGCCAAATACACATGTTAAGTGTAGCATGGCTATATTGAGTCGGATATCTCTTCATATTTCTGATAAGATGATAAAAGTTGATACGGACATATCAAGACATACACCACATGAGGAAAGATCATACTAGATATACGTAAAAAGTTTTGTTAGGCCGGATGTAACTTTGTTAAATGAATGCAAAAATATACAATGAAACTTTTTAAGCTATTTTGCGTATTTGTCACACACCAAGACCTCCCACTGCTGTTGGGCGTATTGCTCTGCATAAGCAACGGAGTAGGGAAAAAAACCAGTGAGCGACAACTTGGGAGAAGGCCGTGGACGGCTACCCTTGAACCACTAGGTTGGAAAATGGGCCCTAAAACTCCATCTAACTAACTAACTAACTAACTAACTAACTAACTAACTAACTAACTAACTAACTAACTAACTAACTAACTAACTAACTAACTAACTAACTAACTAACTAACTAACTAACTAACTAACTAACTAACTAACTAACTAACTAACTAACTAACTAACTAACTAACTAACCAACTAACTAACCAACTTACTAACTTACCAACTAACTAACTAACTAACTAACTAACTAACTAACTAACTAACTAACTAACTAACTAACTAACTAACTAACTAACTAACTAACTAACTAACTAACTAACTAACTAACTAACTTACTAACTAACTAACCAACTAACTAACCAACTTACTAACTTACCAACTAACTAACTAACCAACTGACTAACTAACTTACTAACTAACTAACCAAGTAACTAACTAACTAACTAACTAACTAACTAACTAAATAACTAACTAACTAACTTACTAACTAACCAAGTAACTAACTAACTAACTAACTAACTAACTAACTAAACTAACTAACTAACTAACTAACTAACTAACTAACTAACTAACTAACTAACTAACTAACTAACTAACTAACTAACTAACTAACTAACTAACTAACTAACTAACTAACTAACTAACTAACTAACTAACTAACTAACTAACTAACTAACTAACCAAGATGTATCTAACTAACCAAGAGTTATCAGCTAAACAAAGTCATAACATTCAGACCATTTTCCAAATATTCAGTCGCATTAAATCCCTCAACCTTTTACCCTCTTTTTGCGCGTTCTTATGAAAACAACGTTTATGAAAACAACGTTTATGAAAACAACGTTTATGCAATATAACAGAGTTGTGACTCTTGTGCACTTCGGAAATAAAGGAATTAAGAATTACACAAAAGTGCATTAACCTTACCTTAAATACATTGCTTTCACCAGCGAACACGTTCGAAGCGAATATATAGATCCAACTGGTTCTTTATCAACCACTTTTAAGGGCTTGGAAATATATTTGAACTGGTCCCATATAACTTCAAACAGAGAAAGGGAACCGTCTTTTGGTTGCATTGCTCAATAAACTTATTTCAACTGGGAAAGTACACTGTAGAGTTCAAAACGTCTGAATTATAGCAATTCATTCCTGCCATTTAGGCGATATTCAAAGGGAAATTTGCACTTTATTTAGATGTCAAGTACCCCCCACAGTCAGAAAAAAGAGGAAAAGAGCATAATGTAAATAATACAGAAACAGAATGAGGTAGCCTCCTCCTGCTGCGTACCTGCATGAGAGTTTTGTGTGTAGTTAAGTTTTATGGTATATTCCGCAATTTTTTTATTTTTTTTTATTTTTTATTTTTCGTTTTTGTGTCCTTGCAAATTAGAATACATTTTTCATGATTTCAGTGCAAACTTACACAAACCTTTCTGCACCAAAAACAGAAGATCAATCATTTTGAAGATCAAGGGGCTCTGTTTGGTTGTCATTTAAATTTTTGGTTTTCTTGTTAAAAGTAAATGAATAGAGATGATTCTTTTCATAGGATGTTAACGTTTATAACTTCCTTTTCACACATACATTTACTGCGGCATTAAATATCACTGTTCTCATTTTACTGATCTTCAACATGGATTCTCGACGAAAGCCCATCTTGATATTTGCTTTAGTGATCGCAATGGTGAACCTATCAGGAAAGTCAAGTAAAATATTGCTTTTATTTTTTGATCTTTAAGACTGATTAAACGTTTCCCTCTTTGAGGCTACAAGCAGAAAGTCAAATTTATTTGGGAATAAAGTCTTTCCCTTAAATATAAATGACATCAGAACTTTCATAACCAGCGAATAAACCAATTTATTCACTCCTAGTAGGTTAAAGATAATATTTGCATTCGGTTGTCTTTCCCAAGGTTCACACAATGTGGAATACACATTTTGTACTGAACAATTTAAAATATAGGTAACCTGCTGTGTATGACTGTGATAGATAAGTGCAGGTTATGGGCATGTTGCTGAATTGAAAAGGCAGAAATATTATTTTAATGTGGTATAATTTTACTTCAAAGTGGTATAATCCAATAAAATTTGAATTTTATTTCCCAAAATTTTAAATCTGACCTGAAGCACATTTAAAATTGTTAAACACTGTTCATGGTCTTAAAGGTGTTTGGATCTAAATATGGGTAAAAAATCATCTCTCATTACTCTTGAAACCAATTCTCAATTATCTATGTAAGTCAGGTAGCAACAATGAGAGATAAGGTGCTCTGTCATTGGAAGTAATTTTCCGAGTAATTTTCCGATTATTTTTGAACGACTGAAAGACAAATTGAATTGAAAATCTACCATGCAATTAAAACTAATCGAATGATTCTTCTTACCCTGCCTGGAACCCTCTGGGAATTGTCTTGGCCATGTAAAGAACTTTGCTGCATTATGTTTCACCACAAGTAAGTTTTTTTTTTTTGGTTGTTTGAACAAGTTGGCTAATCTTACTTGAAACCAGTTTTGTCCAAATAACATTTCTTACAACAAAAACATTTTTAATAGGCAGTTTTTCTCCGCAATTTTTTAAACCGTTGTGCTACAACAGGTAACACTTTGAACATAGTCGAACCAGGCTGCTCTCTCATTCTTCCTGTTAATTAGTTGGATAATGAAAGTGGACATCGTTTGGAAAAGTTTGTTTAACGAAGGTAATTTGTCACCAAAGTAGGGAAAATTTTTCATGTAATTGTCCCTTCAGGAAGCATACATACGCAGCCGTTTCTAAAGTCAAAACATTTGTTGCTGGTAAATACTGGCCAAATTATGTACGTACCTCCGTTTGCTACACAAACGGTCCTAATCCTCATTAGCAATACTTTTTCAAGTTTCAAATGGAAATATTCAATTTAAATCACACCATATGCTACTGGCGCATGAAAGTGGGAGATAAATCTCCTTTTGACTTTGAGCTACACACTTTATTCTCACACATGAGCGAATCAAATAAGGATTCACCGTTAGTCGTTTTTTGAAGTAAAAGAGAAAAACTAAACATCGACTTTGTTGTACACATTGAAAACATGGAGAAACGTCAATTACAAATTAGATTTGGGTGTTGAATTTTTTTAGTGTTTGACGGTGTGTGATATTCTTCTATTTGATAACCTCCAAAGTGCCAACTAAAAATTTCTTAATCTCATTAACAAACATTCTCTTAAGTTCTTTCTGTTTTTGTTTTGATCTTAATCGATCATTTAAATAAGACTTGTTACTTCACTTTAGTTTTTCTTTCACATTTGCATTATAAATCTGGAATAGCGACAACTGCCAGTTTCCCAAAACAGTTCCACTGCTTTGCAAACACCAGTTTTCCATGACAAGTAACCATGAAAATGTTTCAAGTAGACACCATGAACTCTGAAAGATAAAGTAGCGAAGGTTTTATGTAGAGACAACTTAAATACATAAGGAAAACTTTTTGCGCATTATCAAAAAAGCTATGGTCATTGATTACAAAGATTACCGTGTGTAAATAATTCCTGATATTACTGTCGTTTGACCAGCGACCAAAATGGTTTTCAATAGCTGTACCATATATCATTTTAAGTAATATGTCAACGCAGTGGCGTAGTTAGACTCTTTTCCAGGGAGCAAGTACCCAAATTTTCCAACACTACAGTCATTGGAACGTAATTTGGGGCGAGCAAAGGGTTCTTTTAAGCAAATATTTGCTTGTACTGGGTTTCCTGTATATGAATTAAAAAATTTGTGAGACTATTGAAGAATCTACGATTCTTATATTAACATAAATCTGAGATAGCTTGTCGACTGAAGATCGAACATAACGTTATCTAAAGAGTGCAAATTGAGGCTTCCCGGTGACATTCAAAAAGATTCCGAAACTGAGTTGCCTTTTTTAGACAAAATATTTCAAATTTAAGAGCCTTTATTTGAAGAAAACTTAGAACGACATCACTGAAGGGGCTCGGTAAAATTTACCACCAAACTGATTTATTATTGACCACGTACTGCATTAGAGAATGCAATTTGGTGCGCGTGAATTTTTGAGACAAATAATTACGAATATGGAACTTTTATTAGAAAGAATTCGACATTTTATAGAAAGAAAATTAATGGGAATCCTCCCGTAGTTAGCCCTTACTGGTTTCTCAAATAAAATATTCCGAATTCTTCACTTTTTCAAGCAAGGGGCAATTGCCCCCTCCCCCTGTCGCTACAAATAAATGCGAAGAAGGAACACATGCAATATATCACCAGCAAATTCGGAGAAAATGTTGCTGGCACGGTTTGCGTTTGTTTGGGAGGAGCACTGTGGAAATACCGAAGGTACCCATTTGTGTTGCACTGGGCTCGATATTAGTCACATTGTATGTGGAAATGCAAAGAAATCCTTAACAATCCTTTAAGGATAGAAGCCTAGTATATTACAGTTAACTGCAAAAATACGTCACTGACTGTACTGCTGGTTTGAGAAACCAAAGGAAAATGATAAATGCTCAGCGTTCAAGGGGCAGAATTTTCTAATGTTTTTACTGCACAGTGAAAAAATGTATGTAAATTTGCAGAAAAATAAAGGATTACCTTACAGCGGTTCATTGATTTGATATCAATAACAAAATGAGAATCTAAAAACAACAAACGATCCTTGAAGTTAGCATAACAAGTCCTGTTTCAGGTCCCTTAATTACAAAAAACGTTAACATTTTGAATTTTCTAGTGTCCTGACTTGTAACCGTTTTGTAAATAATTTGAACAAAGTGTCTGGTCACGAATTTTTCAAAAAATCGACTTGAACCGTTAATTACTCACTCATGAAACAGTTATTTGAATGTAGGGTATGGGGTTTGTCTAAGTTTGACCATTTGTCATTGGTATGTGAAGAAAACTAAACAGGTTTGGAAAAATTTGTTGAGTTGCATGAACCAACTCAATGAGCCGCTTTAAATTTACAGAAAAGTTCTCTTAACCAAGTTTCAATAGTTGTCAGGCAATTTTTGAGTCATCTGTTTGCATTTCATTATCTTATTGATGTGCAATTTTACAGACATTTTCTACAAAGTGACAGTCGAGAAGAGAAAATAGAGTCTGAAAAAACGCAATTACGTTTAAAACGAATCATTCTACACACTATGCATGCGTTTTGCAATGATTAACTGAAAGTTCAGGTTTCAATTAATGACATTTGCAAATACTGTTCCCAAACACATGGTTTCCTTGATATTCCAGAACAATGTATCTTTTACTTTTCTTGGTGACACTTCATAACAATATACAACACATTCCTGTTGGTGTGTTGTCGCTAAATCCCATCTTAATAACTAACCTCGATCTGACATACATGTTGCATTTGATCAACAGGTAACAGTAGAAAAAATCTCACAACTACTGTTTTCATTTCTTTTTACAGAGGGCAATTCGGGAAACGCTAACGGTTGAAACAGAAAATATAATCGACTGCATACAACAACGTTCTTTGATCAGTAATGTTCCCAGATTTATGAAGCTATGGAAGTAAAGCAAGCCTAAAAACGTTCCACTTTTCACCACTTTCAATACCCCGAAAATCGAAATTCCAAATTGCATAAAATAATTTTACATTAATTTAATGCTTCGCCTACTACGATTGGCACTTGTCTTATCGACGCTCTATAAAAACATTCATACACGACACATCGTTTGGAAATGGTGGCGCTGTGTAATTAATTCATTCCATCAAACCTCATTTTTAAGCAAGAAATAAGGTGAGGCAGTTTAATAGTATTATACCCATCTATTTAGCGGTTCTACTTGTAGTTCGACAGGTGAACTTATTGCAATTGCGTCCTAAATTGTCTTTCGGTAAGCAATTTCCGAACCATTGATCTTGTCAAAATTTACATTGAAAAGGCGCTAATATTTCGTAGAAATGGGTGTTGTCAATGATTTTATTGTTCGGGTAATATTTTGGGTTATGCGCTGTTTTTAAAGCAACTTTTACTTTAATTCACCTCAAACCAGTTAACCTTGAGAAGTCTACAAAAGAAAGAACTAGACTAAGAACTAGCCTCTGAATGTCATTGCTTTAAACCTTTCCTTTTCATTGTTAACCATTGTTTACTATGAAAAGCGGCATTCTGTTGCATTTGTTTTGAAATTGAATGTGTTACTATTACAAACATCTGTAATCTATCCCGAACCAACCGTGAAATTTAAATGTGATGTAACTTCAAGTATTAGTTTAAGTTGACTCTGCCTCTTAAGTGCGCACTTTAGTCCCCCCCCCCTAAAAAATGTGTAAACCAATTTTTTAGCTAACCGATTTGGTATAAGATTTATTAAACATCAGATAGTCTAGGCTGCTTCCCAAAATACTTAATTCTGGTTATTTTTTCTCTCGCGCACATCTTCGACCCTCTAAGCACCACTCTGAGATTTCCAGCGTCTAGTTTGTTCCCTGTGACTAGATTGCGATAGGCACACATCATGGAAATAATGATTCTTTCATTAGCTCGATACCTTTTGTCACATTTAGTTAGAAAACCAGTTGATTTTACCATTTGCATATTCATTCCCACACGACATCCCTCATTAACCATTCGAAAAAATTTGAAGACCATTCGAGGAGCTTGACATTTTTGCAAATGGTAGCAAATGGAATCTAACCCTGGGTTTAATTTAATTTTTTATTCATATCAATGTGGTTAATTGAAAAAGTCAAAAAGGCTCAAAATAACCTTCACATTTTCTATGTAATGTGACTAAAAGTTTTAGCAGCAGTTAAATAAATTAAAAAAATACATCCGTTGCGGTTACCGTCACGACCATTGCCATTTTGAACGACACAGCCGCTGGCATCTTTATGATCCGTAGTTTGGAATTTCACCCTACAGATTTACATCTTCTGTAAGCTCGAGCAAGTATTTTGAATAGGTGAAACTGAAATATATACTCTCACTTCTAGTCAGGTACAGGAAGTGTAATTTTTTGACGAACTTGGAAACTTTGTACATAGCTTTTTTGTTGGAATGTTTTCACAGATGTAAAAGTCCTCTTCCAAAATCTAAAGAATAACAGCGCAACACCCATCACCATTTCGAGAAATCAAACATGGCGTCCCCCTTTTCATGGTCCCCATCTCACTTGTCTGACTCTTGGTCTTTTAGGGAATCCAGTCCCATAATAACCCAAAATTCTAGGTAAGACCCCATCCTCAAACCCGTACTATAACCGTAACAGCAACCCTTAGCCTAACAGCAAAGAGCTTTCAGGCCTAGGTAACCGTTAAGACTGGGAAACCAATTAGACCTTGGACTATGTGGAGCATTCCCGTGTGATTACATTACCGTATAAAAACTTCACCCTCTCCCCTTGGAAAGGCCATCAGCAAGGCTCTGCAATGCAGTAGTCATGGACCTGGACATATGCTGCAAGGCCTCGTGTACTTCTGGGTGTAGTTGGGGAACATCAGCAAGTCAGGGAAATCGGTTGAGAGTGATCAGTCTGAGTTTGTTCGAGCAATGGGAGCTATAACCCACAACTAATTAGCCGTTATGCGTGTTCAAATAGCAGCATTTTGCATCGCGACCATCCGTCCTTATAGAGCAAAGATTGCCAAATTATTCTACTTAGATTCCTCTCGCATAATATCAAATAAGAAAACATTGCCAACGCTCTGTTGGAAATTCTATGTTTTTGTTCTTAAATTGGTAGGCTAACTAACATGATTCCTTCTTACTTTTTGTAACATCGCCGTTCTCTGCCTGATTACATCTTATTGCCTAAGGAAGGAAATGAAGCTCTCTACACCCATACTTGATATAGTTAGATTTTGCACATGATTACTTAATTGAAATTACTAAATAAGCCGAAATACACAAAACGTTAAGTAAAAATTATGGTTAGCTAGCTAACAGGCCAGTCAAGTACGTGTTAATTGCTTTTCATGCGTGTGAACACAATGGAAGCATAGATTACCCGATGGCACAGATCATGTTGCAAACTCAGATACCAGTTACATCCCACACCGCTTTTGATCTAATGGGGTGTCTGTGTTACATTCTCAAGAGGTAATGGGACGGCATGAAAAAACAGCATTTCCCTGACATGTCTCACCGTAACATCATCCACTACACTCATATTGGTGGCAATACGAGAGAAGACTTTGCGTCAGTCAGTTTTGATGGGGGGAAATTTCGGTGTCCCGATAGGCCCATGCTCATTTCAGTCCGGAGAATTAACATTTGACAAGCTCATCCATTCGTAACTTATAAGAGTCCTTTGTTTCTTTCATGTACTTGAACCAGTTGGTAACTTGGCAGGGCTGGAGGACTCGAGTCCGGACTCGACCTCGAGTCCGGATGTCACATTGAAGTCTTGTGTTTGTGTTATACTCCCTAATTATGCATGTAGGAGTACCTGATTATGCATGAAAGAGACAGGTGGTGATGCGATCGGTATGCATTGTGCACGCCTTGCGCGCTATTGTGTACCTTAAATCCCCCTTTTCACGTGGAGGAAAGGAATTTGGTCAGTCTGGACTGGAAACTGTCAAGTGGCAGGTCTATGGGCTCGTTGTTGTACCCACCAGGGTGATGTAAAGTATAGGAGGTTAGGCGTGGCAATGCAGCCTATCGCAATTCCACCGTACTTCAGGACAACATGGGACAACGTTAGCTGAATTCTAAGTTTGGTTTCTACACCTGATGTTTTGTACCGTTAAGTGTGAGTATGTCTTGTTAATTTATTAGGACCGAGTTATTAAGAGGTAAAATGTGGGGAAAGTTTCGTAATCAAAGCTTCCATCAAAATTATAGAAAGTAAATTTTAGCGTTATTTGTAGACTTAGGGAGTCAAAACATTGTGAGTCTAAATGCATTTACCGAAAAGTTCAAACGATAAAATGGAAATTATTACTGATGTGTGTGTATTTTGGTTATAGATGGCTCTAAGTTTCAACCTGGCGTAATGTTGGAGGTGCCAATTAAAAGGTAGCCAACGAAAGCAGAAAACAGAGAGGCTATGTTTGAGTAAAAAGAGAATACAGAGAGGCACCCTTAGTTCGCAAGTAACTGCTTATTGAACAGTTGAAGCGGGGGCTATGTTGGATTTTTCCGAACAAACGTTTAATTTATGCCATGAAACATTTTCGTTACCTGTGAGCCAAAAGAGCATACCGTATTTATCGAAATGAGCTACTGGAGAGGAATTGTAAAGCGAAAATTATCAAAAGACTTTGATTTAAGAGTGGCAGTTGTATGTGGTGTGTGAGCTAAGCTTAGTGTATGAAGTGTGAGACACGGCCGTTGGGAGCCCCCCCCCCCCCCCAAAGTTATGGTACCGCTTACTTTTGCGTAACTTTAGTTTACCTCTTGCACCTAGGACTTATGTTCGGATCAATTTAATTTTCCAAGATACTTTATTTTTCACATGTAATATACGTTTGCTTTGCTAAAAATATTGGTGTTGTTATCTTTTATTTGGTTGTGTCAGTTGAACCTCTCCCACCCGGTGACACCGGACTTAAGTCCACTTTTTTGAACTCGTACTTGGACTTAGACTCGGGGTCTCTGGACTTTGACTTTGACTGGGACTCGGGCTCTCTAGACTTGGACTTTGGCTTGGACTCAAAGTCGAGTCCTTCAATTCCGGCAGCCATTTTCTCTGATCCTTTCTTTATAATTTCATGATCCACCAAAAACCCCAGCACTCAACATATACTTGGGGTTTATTTTCCTTAATATAGGATACAGGACTATACTGGCCAGCATATCTTAATGCAACTTGATCATTTTCAAGTGTCACATGCCAGTTGTTGACATCCTAATTCAATTTTTAAAGATTTAGCCGTGATATGGAGAATGTGATCACCCAGAGCCAATCATATAAGAAAAGAATATGCAAAGGTTACGTTAGGCTAGGTGAAGTTTTAAGCATGTGTAGAAAGCACATTAAAATCAGATTTTTACTATAATTTCATGCAGTTTAGCATGAGGTTTGTTTCTTGAATAATATTACGTAAAAAATGTTTAACATACAACAACCGCAACATCTGGTTCTCTTCTCTTAGTGCTCCTCTCTACGGAAGACCCCTTAAATTATCTTTGTCCGTTAAATATTGGAAAAATGATATAAAAATGCTACGGAAGACACATATGATTCCCCTAAAAATTTAGTCAAGAAAGAGTAGGCGTTGCGCTATCTGTCGTCACATGGGTAGTCGACGAACCTTCAGTGCACATTTGAAGGAAAGGCCCGAAATCATCAAACGTGAAGTAATCGGAAGGCTTGAGAGGCATTTTTTCAGAGCGAATTTATTGCCGGGATTGATTATTCTTTGTCTGGTCGTTATGACTATTACAAGTGCAAGAAAAACCAGATTTAGGCAGCAGTTGAGTCCAGTTTTGGCCTTGTTCATTACAGCTATAGCCCCCATAGTCCTAGATCTATACCAATAAATACTATTCTTGTTTTACTAGTTTTGGACTTGGAATCGAGCCCCTTGGACTTGGACTCGGACTTGAACTTTTGGACTTGGACTCGAGCTTGTTGGACTCGACGACAGCCCTGTAACTTGGTAATATACTCGCCAAGTGAAGGGTATGATAAGGGAGATTAAAGATTCTCCTGAAGGACAATCGCAGAATTAAAATCGTCTAAAGAAAGCAACCACCCGTAGCTCATGGTACTACAATGAAGTAAGGGATGGCCAAGGGAGCTGAGCTGAGCTCCAGGAAGTTGGTTACGTTCACTTTGACGAAGTTAGCCAATATGGAAAAGAACTAATAAAACCACGAAGTCTTTCTTGCAATTGTAAGTAATATACATATTACATTTAATCTAATGTTTTATTAAAAATATTTGAAAATGTTGTTTCATTTTCTTCACAGATGGCAATTGTCGAAATAGGCCTAACCAATACCAAAAATTTACCCCCTGCATTTGGTATAAGTCCTTGATCCCCAAAAGCACTGTGATGGAGATTAGATATTTTCCTACTAATCATGGTATGTTCCATATTATATGTACCACGAAACAATTTCACAAAACAAACTTTGTCGAATATACTTATATTGGCACAATCCTTTTTCCTCCTATAACCTTTGTTTCGTTTGAAAAAAAATATTAAGCCGCCGCTCCCCAGAACATCATGGTTCAATTTACTCTTAGGGGGAATATTTGACTTTGTTGTCAGTTTTGCTAAAAGTTTTGCAGAGCCCACGACGAAGCTTCTCTGTTCTGCTGCTGTGTCTACAGAAACCGGATCTTCCATCAGGCTCCTAAAACTTAATATTTGGGGGCTAAGAGTATAATTCTTTCAGGCTTACAGTGGTACAAGTTACGAAATGAGAACAAATTTGCGACGACTTCCTGCAAACCTGCCACTGACATTTATAGTAAGTCTGTCTAAAAGGAATGTCTCGTACTGGAAAAGTTTCGGCCAAATATATACCCCACGTCACCGGGAATGGCATCTCAGAGCCTGTTAGTAAATTGAAGTGTTCTTGTCTATTTACACCTTGGACCTTCCCCTTAATATACATACCGCTGAAGAACATCTTTTACGTTTAAAATGGAATTGGTGTGCACCAATCCCTTAGCCCTCCACCGACTAGAATTTCGATTTGATTCTTTGGTCATGGTCTATTGAATCACGCACGCGAGAGTTGGGTTGTATTAGTATCTGCAATGGCTAGTGAGCTCTCCACCACAAAACGTTCCGCTGTAGGTAGTTGTACACATCTTTAGTTTCAAACACGTCAATGTACTTGTCTAAATATTCACTTTAAAATTACCAGCAAATCTACAGGCAGTAGTACTTCGTCAACAGCCTTGCTTACCACAGACAAAAACGAGAACATGTTACCCTGGAAAAACATTTAGACGCAGTAGTCCTTAACTCGAACATGGGAGATCTGTTCAACAAAAAAAGCAAATTATTTTATTGACCTATCGACTTTGATAAATACATAAGATAAATAAAAAGAGACAGATCTCCCGCATGTGAATTTATAACTTCACTTGTTGGCTGCATCTCAAATCTGTTGACACATCTTGGCATGGAATGTTTTTCACAGTGGTGGAAGTTAACTTGAATGATGTGCTTTTAAATAGTTTACTCATGACTCGTGATGATACAAATCACCCGATATCGTTTAATTTCAAAAAGTACGCTTTTTTAGATAATAAATTATTTTTACACTTTTCCGATTGGTTTTCAGTTTTAACAGTTAACTCCTTTTCCTTTGTCCATAGTAAGCCCTTTCGCCGGGAACCTTTCCTCTGATATTTTGTCACAAAGCCTCAATTTGCATGAACATGCATGAACATTAAAAAATTGCCAAACTTACCAGGTACAAATTGAATATCAACGATTTAAACAAAAATTTTATCATGTTTCTGCAATTTGCAACGGTACATGCCATTGTTGTTGTTGACATTGATGCAAATCAGGTACGCACTGAAGGAAGTGAGCCCTGTCAGCAAATTATTGCAAAGGCCCTTAACCCTTTACCGTTGTGCTCCAATCGGGGCATATTTGCGCGCCTCGGGAGTGGGCGGAAAAGCGGACGTAGCACGCCCCGCCTCAGCTTCCGTAAGCTATTGACCCCGTGACCTTAAACTATTGCCTCTCTCGTTGTTGTGGCCGAATTTTCGGGTAGCTACTCGCAGTTTCGAGCTCCGCGTGAAACAGTAAAGATGGGTGACAGCCGCGCTCTCCGTATGGGTCCAAAAGGACCCAAACAACGGTAAAGGGTGAAAGTCCCCTTCATCCAAAACGTGTGATTTGTAGACTATAAAGTCAACTTGAGGGGTCAGAAGGTGCTGACACTGCTGGCTGTTAAATCTGAAAGTGATACAAATATGAATGCTATTTACCTGATTTTTCAGCGATAAAAAACAAACAAACAGTGATAAAAAACATATCGATGGCCAATTCTCTAATTTTTTACCCTATCTACATTTTTTCTTTTTGTTTTGAAACTATTATAATATTGGACGAAGTAAATACATATTTATCGAACATCAAATATAAGTAATCACCAGCTCACCGTTGGCACAACTTCAGTCAACGTACCCAAACAAGTGTCAAACAGTCGACATAAACTGAATTAAGCCACGATCCAAAAACATCTTCTGTGACGTTGTTCCTTCCACACGTTTGTTAAATAAAACTTATACTTGTTGATGGAAGCAGAAACATCATTAATGCGATAAAAAGGAAGACAAGTCGAAAGACTTATGCGATAATTCCACAAAATTATGTTACCTAGAACTTGCTTCGCGCAAGCTTACAATGAAATATTTTGAGGCGAGGTAAAGAAACTCACTTTAACACTGAAGTTGTACACAAATGATAGATCCTGCATATTGGGACTCTATACGTACGATTCATTTGTCTCGCGAAATCTAGCTTTCTTTGGTACATTTATTGCACAGATTAATTTCTTCTTTCCTCTTCCTAAACAGACCTACATTTTTTCAGTATTTTTTTTTTGTATCTTTTGGCAGGTAATAAGATTTGCAATTCTGCGACTCTAACTAGAAGTCAAATTTATGACTCTCTGTATGCACTCTTATGATGTAAAGCGACAGAGTAGGCTGTCTCTTTTGGGTGCAGCGCAAATCTTCAACTCCCTTCGCACCATTGTCAGGGCTTTATAGCCAGTTCTGGTCATTATTATTCTGTGCATTAGGACCTGGAGGAAGACACTGTCATAAAACATAGGCTATTTTAGTTCAACCCCAATAAAGTTCAACATTTGTAAAGAAAAAGCTTAAAATGCTTTTATATCAGTATGGTTACTTTGCCAATTCCGCATATTGTTTCTAGACAGGTCATTGCGCTTTTCGGAATTTTCATTGTAAAAAGGTGGGTATTATTGTTAGTGATCTTTCAGCCCATGTTTAATTTCCTTTTTTTTTGTTTTGTTTTCTTTTCTGTTTTTTTTTTTTTATCCAAAGAAAAACAACAAGGTTAGTCAGGGTTAACCTTTTAATAAGTTGAAGGACATAACCACGTTAGAGTGGAAAAATGTCGGGAAATTGAAGGTAGAATTTTTTAGTGATAGAAAGGTTGCAGGCACTTTACTCTCTAATTTCAAACAAAATAAATTATTTTTTAACCACTGATGTTAATCAAAGAATGTCAAACTATTGAACAATTTCCCTGTAAAGTTCCTGTGGCCTTGTTTTGGTATCTGATGAAGGATTCTTTAACAAAGTTACCCCACAAAGATATACATGAAAACCCCCAAAATGCGTAAGTCGTGTGATTAATAACAAATAATCGGTTTAAAACAAATTGTCGTCGATTCAATGAACTTGAACTCTGGTTTCAAAGTATGGAAGTCACAGTACATGTCATATATGGGTGATTCTTGGTAGGACATGGCATTCCAGTGACATGGGTGTCATTGTCATGGTCTATTTCTTGGGCAAGTTTTGTCCAATAATACCTAAGAAATGCCTTGTTCGGGTTCGGAATTAGGTCAGGAATTAGGGTTATCGTTAGCCAGTTAGGGAATTCATTCTTAAACAGTGAGCAAGGCCTCTGTTCATCAGCCGGGACAGAAACAATTCTCCCAACTATTTACTTCTAGTCCCTTCCACAGATGTCTTAAACTCATTATTAATCCAGACATGGTCCTAGTGTATGGCTTCATGCCCCCTTTGGGCTGGGGGTCGCAGAATATGCCAACGGTATTTACCGGCTGTCGAAGGAGGCGACGAAAGGGCAACCACACTTGAACTTGAAACATGCATGAAAAAGAAATTCAAACTTCGAACTTTTTATCGATTTGACTGACACTTTATACACATTCCTTTTGGATTGTCGTTAAATCTCATCTGGCTAACTAACTGTGTGGCTTCAGGCCAAAAGCTGGTCAGCACAAGGCCGTAATGAGTAATCAAGTAAAATTTCCCAGTACACAAGTATGCGTCATATGAACATTTTTTTTAAAATTCGTTGTCAAGCATAGAGGATGCCGTAAAAATTGAAAATTTGTGTAGACCACCTGTAAAATTGAAATTCTGTGTGACGGATGACTCTTTTTAAGAAAATCAAACTTGAATTTTTGGAAATTAAAAATTCGAATTTAAAAAAAAAAATGAAAAGCAAGAATTTTAAAGGATTAACACTTTACACATAAGAAAATAGGTGAAAATTACGCATTTAAATAAAAAAAAATAAAGCTCGATTGAAACAAAATAAAGTTCAGATTTTAAAAATAGTACACTTTCAAATTGATAAAAATTAAGAAACTTGAAATGAAGTTAAAAGGATTTTTTAAAACTGAGACTCGAAATATTAAAAAAGAGAAAAACAAGTTGAAGAAGGTGTAGGGTGTACATTATTAGAAATTAAACTTCCTTGGTGAACCTTGCAAAACTTTAAGGAAAGACCAGAAATCATTACCGTCCGTGATTTCATGCAAAAATGGTTGATGGGAAAGAGATTTTACTTACTCTAGTGTAGACCTTGATTTTTAAACGAGTTTAATTTTGGTAATATTAGGGGCTCCCTTATAGAAGCAAGAAGTCTCTCTTAACTAATTGACATCAGGAAAGCCTTTAACAGTACTTAAAATGTCTTGAGTAAATCAGGGGGTTGTTGCTCAGCGTAATACTCACAGTTCGTGGCAACGACTTTTCTTCGCATAGGTTACCGTAGGTTAGGTAAGGAAGGTGTTACTAGCAATATCTCCCTGGTTAGTTAAGGCCTTGTCGGACAGCATTGCATGCGTAAAGTTATAACTTTCTGGTTCAATCTAGCGAAGTAACAAATAAAGGCTTTTTGGCAGTTCTCTGGAACTGATCAGCTTTTGCTTGTGCATAGCATTACGCACAATGGCAGTGGGTTTCAATTTTTTAATGTCTTTGGTATTGCTCTCTGCATGCCTTGGTTATCCCTCATTATATCAGTCATGGATATCAAATTTTTTTTTTCTTTTTTTTTGCAACTGTTTTCACTAAATTTCACAAATAAAGCACTTTATACACAGCGTTTATGGTGGGTGCGGGATCTGGTTGAATAAACCCAACCCTTAGGTAAAATCAGAACCCAACTATCTTTGAGGAAAATTCGCCCATTGTTGTTCGGACTTATACGTATCCAAGAACACAGTTTACGATGCCATTTAAGAGAGCAGGTAGTCACAAAAAAGGGTAAAAGGTAGGAATTAGCAAATTTTCCCATGTTGTCAGAAATAGTACTCCTGATAATACTTTTAATGCATCAACGTAATGCTGTGATGTACTCTCAATAAACGCTCTCCTTAGTGCACTTTGCATTAGCACTACCGCCCTTTTTAAAGATGGCTTCTTATTTCTTAGTTCTTAACTGGAAAGAAGAACGTGGCCGGCTCCACTTGAACCAATATGTTGGACCCTGGGCTATAAAACTTCATCTCACTAACTTACTAACTAGTTCTTAGTTTATTCTACACCATCTCCTGTAGATCATGTCTTCCAGCTAGCCAACACATTGAAGACTGTTCAGCCAGCACATAGCTATATTTATCATTCGTCATATTTTATAATTAAACAGATGCTTGCAAAGGAGGTACACACGCCATCTATCACCAGGAAACCGGAGAGTACATCGGCTGCGAAACTTCGGCGCTTGTGTGGGAGAACCACCTAGGGAGGAGGAATGCCAAGAGACATACAGTAGGCCTTTGTGTAAAGTAGAAGGAGGCAACAAAATGGTATATAGAAGATTCAAACAGCAGAAACCATTCAGACTTCCGCTAAATGCCAAGAAAATAACAAAAAATCCGGAGAAGCCAAAAAACTTGGTGACAAAGGACGAACCGAAAGGACCGCAAAGGACAATGATTTGAGGCAAATGTCGCAAAATCTCTGGTACAAGGATGATATATTGAAGCATACTTTGCAAGTCCTACATAACACATCCCCTTGAAAGAAATTTAGTGTAATGGACCTTAGTTGGTACATTAGATGTTTTGTGATTGCCATATAAACAACATAGCTTTTTGATGGTGTAAAGTGAGAGTGAAATCCATCTTCAAGCAACGCATGTAGCTGCTACTGTTGTAAAAAAAAAAAAGGGGGGGGGGGGTCAACTGGTCTTTTAAATGTAGTGTTACATACAAGTCAGCAAAATGCCCTGATATCACTTGGCAGGTAGCAGATCTGGAGATAACCTTTTTCGGGGAAATCAATTTCATCAGGTCGGGGGAATATTTTGCCATGCATGGCACCACTTTCAAATATCTCCCATGATGACCTGAACTGGCTAAAATTAACAGAGATAACCTTCAAACCGGCCTTGCAATTTTTATCGATTTTGCGACGGGAAAATTGAAAAGCTTCGCCGTATTTCGTTGTCCACCACGCAGATTTTGAGAAATCGAACAAATTTTTTTATGTTCTTTGTCCAAACTTTGCGCAGCCGCAAGCTGTGTGCATAGCTTTAGCCAGGCTAGAGCACATTAAAACAAAACAAACCTCGAAGATGAACATTATTTGAAAAACAAATGCCTCGTCTACCTCATCACAGTAGTCGAATTGTTTAATTCAAATGTTGTTGTTGTGTTCAGATGTGAGGTAATAGTTTATACATCAAAAGAGAAACTACAAGGGACCTTCAACAACGAATTTACAAACGTATATGTTACCATAGGTCCCACTGGTACTTCTTTGTGTGGAAAATGGCCCAATATATTGGCTGGGCCCTAGATGGACTAAATTAGGAAAATTTTCAAAATATAATTTCGTTGAGGGGATTAGAAAATGTATGTCCTACGTATTTTAATTTTAATTTTTTTTTACCAAACATTTGAGAATTTTTGGCGAACACAATTTGAGAAAAGTATGTATTTAACACGATGTGAAGTTATATTGGAACACCAGGTTTATGTACCTTTCATCTTAATGGAGCATTCCAAATTTTCAAAGGAAACTTGTGTATATCACTTAATTACTTAATTTAGGTCTAATTAAAATAAAGTGAACCTGGCCATGGTGAATTCTTGCAGAAATTATGTTTCTCAATTGTACAATACAACAAAAAGAAGGAGAAGTTGAAATATCACGAAGAAAATTACATTCTTAATTAATAATGATATTACACAAGTGTTAATGAAGATATATATATATATATATATATATATATATATATATATATTTCACTAATTCGGCACTTAGGGGGAAAGTTGTTGTTGAAAAGTCGACCTTAAGGGGAAAATTCTTTTGGGGCGAGATATAAGTTTCTCCTTAACGTTTCTACACACTTTTTCTATAGGAATACGTAAACGGACAAGGACGCCCTACTAGATTTAAAAAGTTAATGCAATTACCTAGCTGTTAACACGAACGGATGGCTGGCCATTGAAATAACGTTGTTTATATTTTTAGACGTTTTTACGTTTTATATATATATACATATATATATATATATATATATATATATATATATATATATATATATATATATATATATATATACATGTTGAAGTACGCGTACTGGATTTCCAATATATATATATATATATAACGCCTTCATAGGTGATATCTCTATATATGTATATATATATATATATATATATATATATATATATATATTATGTATATATATATGTATATATGTATATATATATATATATATATATATATATATATATATATATATATATATATAAATATATATATATATATAAATATGTATATATATATATATATATATAACACTAATTCCCACTTTAGGGGGAAATTGTTATACCTGCGCGTACATAGGGCGAAAAAATTACAATGAAATACATAAGAAAAAGTGTTCGCCTTAACGTCTAAAAATATAAACAACGTTATTTCAATGGCCAGCCATCCGGTAGTGTTAACAGCTAGGTGTCCGTAAATTTGACAACTTTGAAGTAATTGCATCTACTTTGTAAATCTAGGAGGGCGCCCTTGTCCGTTTACGTATTCCTATAGAAAAAGTGTGTAGAAACGTTACGGCGAAAGTTATATTTCGCCCCAAAAAATTTTTCCCCTTAAGGTCGACTTTTCAACAACAACTTTCCCCTTAAGCGCCGATTTAGTGATATATATATATATATATATATATATATATATATATATATATATATATATATATATATATATATATATATACATTAGCCAAACCATTTTTTCACTTAAATAGGAACTTTCCAATAATGATCCTACTACCTTTGAAAGACCAATAATGTAAATGGTCTGAGACCATGAGGTTGGTCGTTAAGTGTTGTCCTTCAGTGGATGTAATAGCTTCTTCGGGAAGTAGTTTCAAATTTGGTTTCGCCGAACGGCCCTTTGCCAGACGGTCGGGAGGACTTTAGAAAAAGTTTACCTTTGAAAGTGGCTTGCATTAGCAATGCCGGTAGCTTTTTAAGACTTGGTGGAGGAGAGGTTACAAATTGCTAACCAAGTTGGATCCGTAAGTGGGACCAAACTTAGCTAGGGTAGCCCAGTTGAGCCCAAATGGGACTCGATTTTAGCCTAGGTTGGCAAGCCAATTTGGGGTCAACCCGGGAACACCTTACAAACACGGGTTTGTCCCAGCAAAGGCCTAGAATGTAACCCTGCCGGGGCCCAGATGGGACCCGACTCAAGCCCAGATGGGCCAGCCCATTCGGGGCCCAACTGGAAAAACCTGACAAACACAGATTTGGCCCAGCATAAGCCCAGTATGTAGAACAGAAGGGGCCCAAATGGGGCCCGACTCCAGCCCAGATTGGCTAGCCCAGTTGGGACCCAACTGGGAACAAATTACAAAGACAGAGCCCCAGTATAAGCCCAGTATGTAGCCTAGCAGGGGCCCAGATGGGGCCCTACTCCAAACCAGATGGACTAGTCCAGTCGGGGCCGAACTGGGAACACCTGGCAAACACAGGTTTGCCTCAGCTGGGACCCAGCATGTAGCCCATCAGGGACCCAGTTGGTGCCCACCTGGGAAAGTTGGCTGGGTAAGTTCTCATAATATCCATAACGTTGAGACAGGCAAATTTTCCCCCGACGTTGGTGCTACTCATTTTATCCCGAAAGCGGTTATCTCCCGAACTGGTAAGGAAGTTAGTTTTCCCAAGGGAAAATCTGTTGGAATTATGTCTTTAAGGGTTCCCAAGAGATACCTATTCTGTCAAAATCTAAATGTGTGTGCAGCAACGTGTTATATACTTATCCACAAAGAAGTTGCCAATCCTTCTGTTAACCCTACTCCTAATTATATCTTAGTAACTCATGAGATAGTTTGTTGCTTGTAATGGGTACTTTTATCTCTCAATGGCTTTATATAAACTTTTAAAATAAAACCTTTAGGACGATACATAATATGCCCCTTTTTCCATTTCTCAAAATGTTTTGTTAGAATAAGAAATTGTGAGACATTTCCCATACATAATTCATATATCAATTCAACAAATTAACCCAGATTTCGTCAGTGTCGCATGAACCGGCCCGACTCCGTCGCATTCTACAGAAATGTCCTCGCCGCGCAGGAGATAGAATGTTCTCGCGCGGGTGTTATGATCAGTGCATTCCAGTGCACAGGATGCTGTTAGTTAAGAATTTAACAACAGCTGATACACCGAAAATCTTTTAACCCGAACTTGAGAATATAATCACCTTATACACAGGCTCTGCGTTTTACAGAATATCCTGTGTGATCGAGCCACTATTAGGCTAGGCCGGCTTTTCAATGGGATACGGAGGGGGGGGGGGGGAATTGGGCCATGGCCCTCCTCAGTGATGCCATTTTTGTTCTTAAAAATAGGTAGTCATACTTTAGTAAAAAAGATTTTACTTCGGAGCCGAGGGCGTTCAGGTGCGGTGAGAAATAGAATGCCGTTTATCACGCAAGAGATATTAGGGGTTAAATCATTAACAGATGGGAGTTGGATCAGTCACAGACAATTTCATCCATTCAGCGGATCTTTAATTTAACCGAGTTAGTTAGTTCGTTCGTTCGTTCTTTTGTTAGCCAGCCAGCCAGCCAGCCAGCCAGCCAGCCAGCCAGCCAGCCAGCCAGCCAGCCAGCCAGCCAGCCAGCCAGCCAGCCAGCCAGCCAGCCAGCCAGCCAGCCAGCCAGCCAGCCAGCCAGCCAGCCAGCCAGCCAGCCAGCCAGCCAGCCAGTCAGCCAGTCAGCCAGTCAGCCAGTCAGCCAGTCAGCCAGTCAGCCAGTCAGCCAGTCAGCCAGTCAGCCAGTCAGCCAGTCAGCCAGTCAGCCAGTCAGCCAGTCAGCCAGTCAGCCAGTCAGCCAGTCAGTCAGTCAGTCAGTCAGTCAGTCAGTCAGTCAGTCAGTCAGTTACACTCTAAAAACAGTTGGATAAAAAGCGTTGGGCAAATTAAGGTTGAGTAAAATCCAGTTATTGGTAAAAGGAGTTGGGTATAACTTGAAAACTCCCCAACAGTTGGGTAAAATGTAATTGACCAATCAGATGATTAGTAAAAGACAGTTAAGCTTTTCATATAATTTGAATAATTGACAGGACATTTCTTTTGCAACATTTTCAAAACATGCTGTATACCCTGTCTATACTGTGCAACAAACCGAAAACAAGCATGTTTTGGATTTGTTGCTGGTGGATGTTTTGGAAATGTTTTTGAGAATGTTTTGCAAATGTTGCTCGTGTATACAGGCCTTAAGGGAGCAGAACTCCTCCGGGAGTAAATGTTTAGTTTTCGCCCCTTGGCTCTTCGCCAGATGGTCGAAGGAACTTTTAGAAAAACTTGTCGCTGGTGCCCCCAACCACTCTTGGAGGGCAAACGGTGTAATTTTTAGGGTATTGTTAAATCTTCTTCTTGCCAAAATCATATACACTCTAAAAACATGGGCCAAATAGTTGGGTAGAAAGTTTCACAAACTTCTGGGCAAAACATTTTACCAGCTAAGTTGGGTACTGTTTTGTTGGGTAAAAAGTTTGACCAGCTTCTGGGCAAAACATTTAACCAGCCAGGTTGGGTAATGTTTTGTTGGGTAAAAAGTTTGACCAACTGCTGGGCAAAAAATTATAACCAGCTAGGTTGGGTAATCTTTTACCCAACTGGGGGTAGGAGACATGTGTGCCCAGCACTTGGTTAAAAAA
This sequence comes from Holothuria scabra, assembly GCA_037179385.1. Classification (NCBI taxonomy): domain Eukaryota; kingdom Metazoa; phylum Echinodermata; class Holothuroidea; order Aspidochirotida; family Holothuriidae; genus Holothuria; species Holothuria scabra. The sequence continues at coordinate 35,956,890 of CM074190.1, forward strand.
GTGCCCAAGTTTTACACAACTGTTTTTAGAGTGTAGTTAGTTAGCTAGTTAGTTAGAGTTTTGTGGTCCAGTTTCTAGCCTATTGGTCGAGCCGGCCAAGGCCTTTTTTTCAGTTTCCAATTTAGCCAAGAGTCACAACTAAGAAGCATTAGCATTTCTTCAATTCGTTGTGTAGTTTCCCCGAAAAGAATCAAGACCATTTCATATAGACCTAAAAGTGATAGTGCATTTTTTGTTTAATTTTCTGATCAGTAATCATATTCCTAAATTTTTTCTTATTGCAAACAAAAGCTAAAAATAAAGACTGCATGTTCAGATTCTCTTTACAAGCAGAAATACGCAATTTTGGGTCATGTGAGGGTTCTGATTTTTCAAAATTTTCTCTTCGCTCCCCGCTAACCAGTGGTGGCGATTCGCTCAGTCATTTGGGCAAAATTACATTTTTGGGGTCATAGCAGCTCTTAACTCTCTGATCACTTTGCAGTTTGCGAACATATTTTGAAGTGAGTTTTTTATTGCAAATGACAAAGGAATTAAGAAAGCGACTCGTTAGATTCTTCGTATAAGTGTGGAAAATGCCATTTCCGGCCATCATAGGGGTCTGAATTTTCTAAATTTTCTGTAAGCTCTGCGACAACCAATGCTCCCTTTCGCCTATACCGATCGATTCTCTCTTAATTTGACCCCTAAAAGTATGCAAAATTAATGACAAGAATGCATGCTAAGACACGATAGTTTCAGTTTTATCCTCATGAACCACCACAGCTCAACTTTTAACACTGTTCCTGTCAAAGTCGAAAATCATTTTGCATCCAGGCTGTTTGAAAACTCCAAAAAATTTCAAACCTCCCTTAGACACCCCCCCCCCCCTAGGCTGGCTATCACTCAACATACGGTTGCCGGACAACTCCCACCCGGACAATTCGCACCTGGACAATTGCCAAACCGGGCAATTCCCATTCCGGACAATTCCCACCCGGACAACTACCACCCGGACAATTGCCAACTAGGACAAGTCCCACCCGGACAATTGCCAACTAGGACAAGTCCCACCCGGGCAATTGCCAACTCGGACAATTCCCACCCGGACAACTCTCACCCGGAAATTTGCTAACCCGGACAAGTCCCACCCGGACAATGAACATGCATACTTTGTATGACCCCGACGATTGGCAAACCGCGCCGTTGTTACCCTAGCAGTTTTCACAGTTATATGAAGAGCGGTAATATGTGAATGAAAGAATACCGGTCAACACGAATTTTGAGTAGGATACTGCAATAAAAAAAAAAGCGGATTCAGAATTAAGTGGTGGTAAGCAACGATAAGAAATCTAGTATGCCTCAGCGAAACCACAGTGAGGGAACGAGGGAATCCTTGCTATTTTAGGGGATAAGATATATTTCATATTTTAAGAACAGAAGACAGCCTCCACCAACTCCCTTAAATACACTTTTGTTCCATGGTGTATTAAATGTGAAGTTAATGGACTAGTACGGGTCCGAGCATTCTGACCATTTCGAATTACTAGCTTCCTCATTAGCCGAGTGCAGTATATTAAAGTAAAGTGACTAGTTCACGTGCCCTTTCTTCCCTTCTGATGGATGAGAGATGTTCTTTACGCTTCGAGTTACAAATGTTCAAGAATGACGGGTGACCCTGAGAGGGCCGGTGAACAGCTTCCTGTAAGGGGTAGATGCGCACTGTTTAACAAGGTGTTTCTTGATTGGCCTTTGTCATTGTGTTGTATTCTATGTTCGGGTTAGGGATTAGGTTAGTGATTAGGGTTATCGTTGACCAGTAAGGGAATTTCTTGTTTGACAGTACACATCGGCCTCCTGAAAGAGGGTACTCAAACTCAGTAATCTTATTGCACTCAACAAGTGGTTTATCTATACCACGCTTTCGGCGGTCATTTTCACCAGGTCACATTCACTTGTTTTTAACTATACTCTTCCTCCGAATTACTCCGCAAAAGTAATAAAGGAGAAAAAAATCAAGTGCCTAACACTTAAAGGTACCCCTAGATGAAAGGTTATATGTTGAGGCTTTAAACCCCAGCAACCAAAACCAAACCAAACAGAAGGCTGAGATCATCAATGCAAAGGGATTGGAGTAATAGGGGGATTTGGATTATTTGTAGGTTTTCAAAGGGCTTTGGAACAATGATTTTAAGAATGGAATTTCCCAAATATAAATGCATAGTAAAAATCTCTTGGTTTGAATTTCTAGCGAAAAGAGTACTAAAACTGCCAAAAAAGTGTCGTAAAAGAGAGTCCGCATCTCCTTTCGCTAAGCTCTTGTCCCATTTTATGATGGCACCCACCGGAAAAGACACTTTATGTGCCCGCTAAAGTTCATCTTAAAAAAGTTGGAAAAATAGCTGTCATTTTATACAGGTGAAAAATTGAAAATGTTTGGGTATGGGACACCTTTCCTCCGCTCCATGCGACTTAAGGCATTAGTGGTTTCAGTGATATGGTATAGATTTGTATTTATATGATATGCGAGATGATCTACGAGAAGCAAATTAAACACGATTCCTGAGGCAGTATTTAAAAGTGGTGCGCGCGAAGAAAAAAAAAAAAAAAAAACGTTGGGACCATAGAGTTGCTAGACAGTCTCTAGCAACTCCCTGTTGGGACAGCGTTTGAGCCTGTAGTTTTGATTTCCCGAAAGGGATTCGTATATAGTCGCGCAGACATGACCTTTGCAAAATTAGTGTAGGTTCGTGCATTTTAGTAATGGCCTATAATATGGTTAGTTGACTTCTCTAACGTTGGCATTCAGGAAACGTTCCACAATTTAGTTTGGATTCTAAAATTTTAAAACGTATACCTCTCCTTTGAAATTGAGGCCTATCTCGGCTTATGTATGTTCTTAATCTTCCTTGTATTCTTTATATACTCACTAGGTCACTTAATGCTCAAAAAGGTTAGATACATTTCATAGGATGTAAAAATATTTCCTACATCAAATGTTACCGTTCCTCAAGGTTTCGAAAATGTAGTAAAAAAATGCATTTATTACGTACAATACATCGCGAAACAAATAGTTACAATGCGTTCTTTTCATTCCAAACAATGCTATCTTTTGAGACACAGTGTTCACGTTAAAATTTGTCTCTTTAAAGGTTTGATTCAACAAGTCCAAGTTAAACTCGGTATTGGCTTCAGACAGTGAACAAAAGTAATGGCTCTGTCTTGTTTTTCAATAATTCAGGAGTACCTATGGGGATAATGTCTATATTTCCCTGTGTCATTAGTCCCCCGTCTCATTAGTCCCCTGTCTCATTCGTCCCCTAACCCCAACCCTAAACCCTAACCCTAAACCTTAACCCTAACCCTAAACTCTAACCGGGGGACTAATGAGACGGGGGACTAATGAGACGGGGGCCAATGAGAAAAATAATGAGAGGGGCACCAATGAAACGGGGGACTAATGAAACGAATTACGCTAAATGGGGGACCAATGACACGGTGGACTATAGAGCGGACCCTCCGTAGTATACGCCAACCAGGGTGACACACCTCCCTGCGCCAACACTAAAACGCGCGATCCTACAACCTTAATTTTTGCAATCTAAGTCATGCCTGCACACCTACAGAGATTTTTCCTTTCGAGCAACCAAAGAGTCCCACTTTCCCAAGTGCCTTTTTATTCCATAGAGGACATGATATAGAACACTAAATTCTGTTTTATGGTTTTCCTTTCAAGTTTGACTTTTGCAGATGTTCTGGGACAAGCCCCTACAACTCAGTGTGAAGAAAACGGTAGTGTAGTTTTGAAGGTTGCGAAGTGTACGATTTTGAAAAAAAAAAAATAATCAAATGTTTTGTGACGATTTTTAAGTGGACGTTACCAAAGGAATCGCCAGTCTAAATGACGGGGAGTAATTTTCAATGGTGACTGCTTCTGGAGAAATTGACTGGGGAATTTTTAACCCCGGCCTATCGGACGAATCGCTAAGCCAAAGCCTCGGGGGACTGATTATCTCTTCAAGCTATTTGTCTTTAATATGCCATTGATTAGGTGTAATTTAGGGCCATCGTTTGGGGAAATCTTGCTTACTCCAGCGAATGAAACATTTTTTCATCAGTTCATAATGATTACATAATTAAGTTCGTCTAAATATCAGTCAATTTGCATAGGATCATAGGCGGCGATCCGTCTTTGAAAGTGGGGGGATATAGTTGGTGTCGTACTACCTAAGCGGAACGCCACCATTGCTTGGCGCGGAACGTAAAAAGATAATTTCTGCCAAAAATATGCACGAGATCACCGAAAGTGTCCCTTTCTGGGTTATCTAACGTGATATCATGGCAACTGTTAGAAGCGTATTTCATAAAAAGGTAAAATGGTCTATCGTAAAAAGAATATTAAAGTTAAATTTGTCTGATTGCCATTAAAGGGGGATTAATTTTCTGAATCAAGTGGAAAGAACATCATTGAGCAGCGGGTTAGCTATACTTTTCCGGCCTGGTGAGGGTCAGGGGCAAGCACCCAAATTTACCGATTTTTTTTTCATCGTGAACGTCATTGCTCTGGGGTCATGATTTGGGTCGCGCGAAGCTTTATTCAGCAAAGTTTTGAAAATGTGGAACTTGTATGGGAGAAAATTTTGGATTCTGGGTTCTCTATGCAAGGAAATGTAAAAAGTTCGGGGTAACTGAAGAATCTGTATTTCTTATTGGCAAGTTCGAGATTGCACAGCTACCAAAGATTGTTGTTGCTACACAGTGTTATCTAAGACCTACAAATTGAGGTTGTAAATCGACATTTTAAAGGTCAAGAACTTATATAAGGGAACATTGGGAATTTAATGATAGAAAATTCATGAAAATAGCACTTTATTTGTCGATATCACTTGATGATTTGGTTATTTTGTCATTTCCAGAGTTCGGAAAGTTTTACCAAACGGAACACGACTGCAAGGAGTTTAATGAGAATTTTTGCGCGCGAAGTGCGCGTGCAGTCCTTCATATTTTAAACAAATAATTACATTCACTGGGCTTTTATTGTAGAGAATTACATTTTTTATATAAAAAAAAGTTACCAAAAAAAAAAAAAAAAAACCCACTATAGTTGACTGATGTCACAAATACCAAATTTCCGAATTTTTCTTTTCATATAGAGCTAGGGGCAATTGCCCCTTGTCCTCTGTAGCTTCGCCACTGTCATTGAGTATCATTCATTTCTTTATATTGCATATCTTCCATTCCCAAAGTATTTTTTTTTTTTTCTTATTTCAAGGCGTGTTGGTGCATACCACAGCATTTCAAGTTTCTTGTAGACACTCCTCGGGCTCTTTATAGTTGTATAATCAACAGATTTGTATTTTTTAAAGTTAAAATCACTGTAAGAACCTCCATGGGAGGGTGTGCAAAACTGTCAAGCCACATTCATACGTTGCCTTCTATTTTTACAGAAACGGTTTAATGTTATATTTTAAAGAGTGGATTTTGTAATCTTTTAGTTTTCCGTTCTATTAAAGAAGTTTTCAAAATAGCATAATTAATTGTTTACGTAGTTCCGAATATTAAGGTAGGTTTTCATGGGGAGGATATAGTGCACAGTATCCCCCATCAAATTTCATGGGGGATATATCCTTCCATCCCCCCAGGATCGTCGCCCATGCTGAGGATGATAGTAGTGTATGGGGATCGGAAACAGCAAGAGGTTTGGTGAAGTTTGATTGAGTTGAGTGAGTGAGCTGTCCTACAGGAAGTAGGGCCGCGTACGCTTCTCACGCGGAAGGCCCGATCCTGATTCCCAGGTCGAGTCATACCAAGGACTCTAAAAATTGGAATATACTGCCGCTGTGCGTGATGCTCCGCATAAACACTGGAGTAGGGTAAACAAGCCAGTGAGCCACTACTTGAAAAAAAGGACTCGGACGAGGCCAACTCGACTTGCAACAATAGCTAAGAAACTGGGCCGTAAAACTCCCTCTAACTAATTAACTAACCTACAGGAGGTAAGAAGGGAACAGTTTCACCAAAGTTTTAATACGCACAGCATAACAACAGTACTACGCCACATTCGTGTATCACGTCTAAAAGCCCAAAAATTACAATTGCAGTATCTTATCCCGAAAATAGTATAAGGTTGGAGATTTTGCTTGCAAAGACCATGGTGCATGTAACACTAAGGACACACATCATTACTTGCAATGACCCCTTATTTTAAAGGTTCAGTTACAATACTAGAAAAAAGCGTAATATACTCCAATATTTTAAAAGTAATTTTACAATGCTGCAGAAGACCAAATTGTTATTAGTAAGCTTTCTGTAGGAATGACAACGAATTGCATTGAAAAAGTTCTTAAAATTTTGAATTAGATAATCGTGTTTACCATTATTGAACATTTGCCAAAGTTAAATTTTAATAGACTATTAAAGATATCCATGTAATTTCTCTGATCATGCTGAAATTTGCTTATTTTATTTTCATATTTACTTTTAAATTAAGCTTTACGAAATGGACAACAAGCGCCTATATCGCACCCTTCGGGCATTTCTGCTTATCAACATTCAAAATCCTCTGTCTCATACTCCAACATGCTAGGACCAAAACGCCAGAAGTTTTATGTTACGGTTTCCGTCGTAATCTGTAAGGTAGCCGTATTCCCTTCCCAATTTGTGAGCTGGAACATTTCTCGTTATTGGGTGCTAATTATGCAGTTTGGTGACATTTTCTGCAACATTGCAAGACAAAAATTTCATTATTTTTTTCGGTTTGTACACTGAATATAACTTTTTTCAACTCCTGAAAAGCTAAACATCAATTTTTAAATGACTTGACCACAACGAACGGTTCGCTAAATCAATCTACGGTTGGAAAAACTCACGATTCTAGCCCTCATTTGCGATACATGAAACTGTATGCGGTGGCTAAGATACATTTTTCCCGACAGTCAGTTGCGAAGTCAAATCCTACTGTCACGTACCCGACGCAACTGAACACGGGTTACTTTATCCCGTCACAGCAGTCAAGGTGAGTTGAACCACATTATAAAAGTCTTTAATATCACGGTGAGGCTAAATAGTTCCATTGCAATGCAATGCTATTTTCAAACAGCCTGGATTTCGACGAAAGATAATGTCTTCCATAAGTAGAAATCACATGAAGTGGAAACTTGACACAGTGGCGTAGCTACTGGGGGGGCAGGGGGGGGGGGCAAATTGCCCCCCCCCCCCTGGAAAAATTTTTGGGGAAATTTGATGACAATGGGGAAATTTGATGAATTTTCTTATTCTTACAAAAATTTCTCAAAATCTTTGGTAGAATAAGAAATTGTGAGACATTTTTCATACATAATTCGTATTTTCATGCAACAAATTAACTCAGATTTCCTCAGGGTCACATGAACCGGCCCTACTCGTGTTCCACAGAAATGTCCTCCCCGCGTAGCAGATTGAATGTTCTCTTGTATACGCACTGGGGTTATGATCAGTGCATTTCAGTGCACACATTCAGGTATTTAACACCAGCTGATACAGTGCAACTAACACTGAAAGGCTGTTATCCCGAACTTATCCCTTTGTACACAGTCTCTATGTTGTGCACTTTGGGAATTCAGTAAAAGAATGTGAAAACTGACAAGTCACTACCATAGACCCCCGGGGTTATTATGTTGTTCTACAAGCTATTAGTAGCTACGCCGATTTTACTCTGTGTTCGTAACGATGGATGGGGCTGAAACAATCCATGGCCAACGATAAACTTAAAGTTAGTCTAGAAATTAGAATGAAAGGGATCCATTGGCATACTTAGATTTTGTTACTTAGCCTAATCTTTGGAAGCTTACAGTCTAGTTCGGGAAAATAGCTTTCTGCTCACTTGGGGTGTAACAATAAACGGGTCAATGAGTAGCCTTCTTCACTTAACAGACTGCTGTTCTAACAGGATATCCTGTGTGATCGAGCCACTATTAGGCCTCCTTATTGGCGTGCGAAGGCAGACCACTGGGCCATGCCCCCCTCACAAATGCCACTTTTTCTTTGTTCTTAAAAATACGTAGTCTAACTTTAGTAACACAGATTTTATTCAAAAGATAGCATAAGTGGCACCAGATTGCTTATAAGGACACCCAATTTTTCAAGAATTTTCAAAGGGGAAGGATTGTCTCTGCAAGGTCCTTCAGTGATGCCATTTTTTTTTTTAATTCCTATAAATAGACCTAGGCAAATTCTGTGAAATTCCAATTTTTACCTAAAATGGTAGACTCTGTTTCCCACTGGTGGCATCGATAAAAAAAAGACAACATGTTTAGATTCTCTTTAAAAACACGCTATTTTTGGCCATCTGAGGGGTCTAATTTTTCGAAATTTTCGTTACGCTCCACGCCAACCAACGGTGGCGCTTCGTTCAGTCTTTTGGTCAAAATTACATGTCAAATTAGCTCTTAACTCTCTGATCACTTTGCAGTTTGCGAACATATTTTGAAGTGAGCGTTTTATTGCAAAAGACAAAAGAAGAAAGCGACTCGTTAGATTCTTCGTATAAGTCAGGAAAATGCTATTTCCGGCCATCTGAGGGGTCTGATTTTCGAAATTTTCTCTACGCTCCGCGCCAACCAATGGTGGCGCTCCGCTTAGATAATCTTTATGATAAAATAACGTTTTGTGGCCAAGAAAACCCACAATCCTGTACCGATCAATGCTCTTTTATTTTGACGTCTAGAAGTGTGCAAATTTAATGACAAGTTTTACTTCGTAAGGTAGCATAAATGGCATAAGAATGCATGTAAAGACATAAAAGTTTCAGTTTTATCCTCATGAACCACCACGATTAACTTTTGACACTGTTCCTGTCAAAGTAGAAAATCTTGCACCATTTTGCATCTAGGCTCCTAAAAAACGTCAAAAAATTTCCCGACATCCCCTCCCCTTAGACCATACTGCATGCCCCCCCCCCTTCCGAGAAATTCTGCGTACGCCACTGCGTTACTACATACAAATAAACCAGATATTGTTTACCAAAATAATATACTTTGTTAGTTCCGGTTGCTCTATGTTATACTCTAAGATTAAAATGCAGGTAATATTACAAAATGACATGTTAATGTTGTTATACTTGTAAATTTGCATATTTTATATGAAATACATACACATTGACCGGGAAAAGTTTTGGGGAAATTTCATACCTTTGCCCCCCTGGAAAAAATCCTAGCTACGCCACTGACTTGACATGTGTCTTTTCCAGAAATATGTACCGTAACACTGCATGAAAAACAATAGTTTCCCAATGTGGGTTCCTCTGGAAGGGCTTTCCCCTTTGATTCAATGTGTTGAAAGCATGTAACCACCAAACTATAATTAACCTGAATAGAAGGTGTGCAGATAACATTTCTTCACATTCCCGTAGACACAAACTAATGATTTTCCGACAATGGTAAGTTTCAAAAAAGGAAGTGGTGATCATCATCTATCCTTTAAGTATTTCAAAAGAAAAAAGAAAAAATGAAAACATCTTAGGGCGAAGTTCCTCGATCTACACCGGGAAGTGATGCTCAAGTGCCAAGCCCGACACGCCCATTTGCCCTGATGCAGTGTAATTTACTTCCAGATTTTATTAGCTTTAATATAGGTGAGAGCACTGCATAGTTTATCATTTAGTTTGGGCAGTAACATCCATTATCGGTCCTGCTAGTCCAGTGTTTGTACTTACGGTACCGGCACCTGTTCGTTAGGACATGACCCTACATAAAACCCGATTGTGGTGGAGGACATGGATTCAAAAGTAAGTATCTTGTATGTGATTTCCCAGGCGCATAGAATATCTAAATTACCACAGGGTACAATGATTGTTTTTGCATCTGTTATCAACTCAAGGGGACCAACTTTCACTAGGATGTGACGACTCAGCACGCAGTTTCACTGTGGGCGTAAATGACAAGGGATAGGGATATATTCCAAACAATTTTTTCCAAAAGCCTGCCGAGTACCCCGAGGAGCGGACCGTGGCCTTCTCAGCTTCTCAGCAGCTTTCAAAACGTTAGTGATATGACTGAAAAGGACCGGATTTATCTATAGGCAATGTACCGGTACGAAGGCAAGCGCACACGTTCATACTCACAACACCCAATTTTACAAACACACTCACAGTGATACGCACATGCACTCAAATTAACGTTTTCTGGAAGCGCTTGATAACCCACAATGTTAAATTTTTTCTTTTCTGCTTGTTGTTTTTCTTGCTATTTTAAATCTACTTGAGTTATTGGAGGGGCAACAAACGTGTTTACCCCCCATATTTTCATAGGAGTGGCAATTGCCTACCTGCTCCCCCCCCCCCCCCTCCAGGATTGACGCCACTGTCCAAGCATGGAGTGCAGCAAGTGTTTAATAACCTTTGTTCTAACTTATAATAAGGGCATGAAATGAAGTGAACCCTGCAAATGCACGCACAGTTAATGTGTTACGATTACGTTTGACTTCAGCTTAGCAATGGCCTATGCCAATTGAAAATCAAATGGTTAATACATCTGGCAATACCAGATTGCATCGAAAATTCGGACTTGAGGTGTGATCGTTCTTGCCTTCTGTACTTTTGTTTATTACTAATATTTACCTTAGACACGTAAGAAAACTTTGTTCAATCGGTCACATCGCTTGAACACGGATCGCAATGGGCCGTATACATGCTGGCTTTCTACGATGCATGCTCCGAACCCCCGGGCCGGCACTTGAAATATACGTGCATGCTACTATTGCAGCATATTGTAAATTCCTAAACTAAAGGCAGTTCAAACGTAGGGAGACATCGTAGCATACTGCTCTGTCGAAATTCAAGGAAATTGTGAGAAACATTGAACTCATGTTTTCAAATGTGTACAGGTGCCGTTATAATCGATTTATGAAACGAATGTAACACAAATTTGGTGACCAAAGGGTTCTAAATAAATTGATGATAAAGATACACATTCAACGATGGCAAACACCATGCGATCTGGAAAGAGAATAGAAAAACGGACCAACGTTGGTCATATGTTAAGTATCTGGCGTAGTAGTCCACTTAATATCGTAATTAATCTGCTTAATATTATAATTAGCTACTAAATATTATAATTAACCTACTTAGTATCGCGCATTTGAGGAAAAATGTCCCACATTTCGTAAATGGCGACATTTCCAACCAATCTTGTCACATACCAGTCTCTTCTGCTGTACGAATCCTTTTCTAAAAGATCGGTTTGTTTCTTAATGGGAATCGGCTGATAAACGGAACGAGACAAATGTGGTCATGTGATCGTAAAAAACCAACCAAAATAATGTTGTCATGCTTATTAATGGCCAATTTTGTTTGCGTTTCGCGCACTTTAATCTTTGCTTGTTTTGACTTTTCTTTTATATATTATTGATAATTCTATCCCGTTTTTCTTGCTATGATTTACACTCCTCAGTGGGACCAACTTGCATGGGGGAATGGGTGCGCGTGCCATTCGATTTTTCATTTCCCCAAAAGACGTGTTAAAAGTGTTATTAAATACTTCCCTGGGTAAGAAATTTCTCCGACAGAGTCAATAGCTTATTTTGATTATACCTTTTTATAAATCTTTCTTAAAATGTCAATTTTTTGCGCGCTGTTTTCGTTTCTTGCCTTACCTTGGTGTTGTCCTTATTACTAATACCTACATTTGACCTTTGGTAAAATGTATACCCAAGAAATCTTTGAAATTTATTCTGGCATAGCCATATGGGGCCAAGGGATCAATCAAATACGCATTATCCATACACACTAGAAAGAAGTACAAGTCATTCGTCGACGTTTATCCCTTCAGTCCATTTGAAGTGAATCCCCCCCCCCCAAAAAAAAAAAAATAAATAAATAAATAAATTCAAAAACAAAAACGAAAACAAAATAATTTGAAAGTCTACTAGATATTTTACTTATTTTACTAGATTTGGCAAGAGTATTGTCGACAATTGTCTTTAGTCACGAGAACTTTTTAAGCTAGCTATTCTATAGAAGAAGGATTCTTTTGCTAATGCTTTAATTAAACAAATAACTGAAGTATTCCAAATTTAGCGTTGACAATTTGCAAACCGTTATTAAATTTTTACTGACACGCTCACAACTATTTTCTAACTTATTCGGAATTTCGCATTCTTGGGCAGGAAATTCCCCGATTACTTCTCAGTGTCTCTTACATAGTGAGAAGCAGTAGCTTATCTTATGGGTAGGGAGCAAAGAGCCTCCCTTCCGATTGGCTTGACTGGGAAAATGAGCTCAATTCACCGCGTTCAAAAAAAGAAAAATTTAGGAAAGAAGAAAGGGAGAAACAAAGAAAAAGGGAAAAGAAGAAGAGTGAAAGGGAAAGAGGTTATTTAACTTCAGACAGGGTTCCACAAATTCTTTTTTCCGTTACTTGTCTATCGGGCTGGCAGTTCTTTAAGTATCATTGTCCGCATGCATATCTATTTGTCCACATTTATTTTGCCTTTGTGGCGGAGACTTTCAAACGATACTTGCCAGACGGGCTATTAGACACTGAGCAGTGTACTTGCTCTAGTATTTCTTACTTGTCTCATACTGTGGGGCGCGGGATTTGCCTGCTTCATATATAAAAGGAACTGAGAAGTTCTGACCCTTTTCCACCAGTGGAAGCTACAAGTGAAATTCTTTATGAATGTCCTTCAGATAAAAACAGAGAAAATTCGTAAAAAAATGTTTTTGGTTCCATTGTCTACCTGTAAAATAACATACAGGTAATATCGTATGTTTAGCTGTTTAGCTCTGTTTATCGTACTCCATAGACTCAGTAGTTATAGTGACCCACTTTTCGAAAAGAATTGTATATATTAAGCTAACTTGAATTTCGGGCAAGGGCCTGGAAAAAGTTTATTTAAGAGTTCCCATTCTTGAGAGCTCCGATCTTTTCAAAAATTTGTCTGAACGAAACAACGCATTACAGTAACAGTAAAATTTTCACGAGAAATCAAAACGATTACAGGAATGTCGACTCATTCGGGCAGCTTATTAAACAAGTTTTATTCAGCCTTATTTCATAGTCTTGTTTGACACTATGCCCGAAATGGTAGACGTTTCGGGCAGAATTTGCAAAAATGTCTGAGATGATCTAAATTGCCAGATTAGGCCTATATGGGAAGACGGGAATGTACCGGTGTATGCATGTGCTAAAAGGTTGCCCGAAAAAATGGCATTGGTACCTTCTATGTGGTAATATTCTGATCATTGTGAAGTCTAATTTACTCATTTGTATTAAAGTGAGAGTGTTATTGCAAACAAAAACTCAAAATAACGACTGCTTAGATTCTATTCACGAGTGTGCAAATGCAATTTCCGGCCACCTGAGAGGTCGCAGTGTTTCAAAATTTTGTGTATACTCATGCGCTAACTGATGGTTTCGCTCCGCTTAGTCTTTCGGGCGGAGTTATATATTTCGGGCAGAAAAAGCTCCTTCCCCAACTGGAAATGCTCTTATACGCCTATGGTCTTGCTCCACCTAAATTTCTTACATAAAAATCAACAATCCTACTAGGATTCTGAATAATGGTAAATATTGTCATTTGCCTCCCTGACAAGTGAACCCAGATACTGATGAGAAGTAAATTAGTGTTGGAAGACACCTGAATACTGCAGGTTATACTTCTACACCGCAGAACTGGAAACTTTTGACTTGCTAAGCAAAGTTTTCCTTATGACAGTTCAGTGCCGGACTCAGTGTGCCAATATTTCTTTGCAGAGCAATTCATTGTTTGGGTCATTAAAACCAAGAAATGACTTCAATTGATGTTAAATGTTACATCAGATTGCATCTGAGGGTACTTAAATATTCAAACTTTTCCTTAGACCCCTCCCCCATACCGGCGATCAGATCCTGTGCAATTTGCTACTCAAACAAAAAAAATCATGTCTACGCCAGGGCTAAGGACAGTCTTTACTGGGGCTTCTGAAACATCAAAGCGCAGTAACCTACGGGGTATCGCCCTGAACCTCCACGGCGCACGAACTCAGGCCTGAATACGGGCCTGAGTTCGGTTAAGCAAACAGACCTTTAATAGTTAGACCAAAGGATAATTCTCTTAAAAGGCTTTAAGGTATCTAAATTCGTTTTCAACTTTCAGTTCTGACAGATTTTAGATACCCCAGTTACATGAATGCGAAACGTTACAATCTGATATAATAGCAGTTCAAACCTTTCTTGCAGGAAATAACTTTTACCCCAAGGAACAGTTAAGCCTACATTTTAAGTCACATAGTATAGTGTGATTTTGTGGGATGAGTTTTCCTGCACATCTTTCAGGAAATGGCATGATTGAGAGCCGTTCGTGGCGGAGATTCGTAAGAGCGGAATTGTTCCGGTGGAAATTGTCCTGGGGGCAATTGTGAGGGTGCGAATTGTCCGGGTTTGCAATTGTTCAGAGTGGGAATTGTCCGGGTGCGAATCGTCCGAGTTGCCAATTGTCCGGAGTGGGAATTGTCCGGGTGCCAATTGACCGGGTGGGAATTGTCCGGGTTGCCAATTGTCCGGTGGCGGTTGTCCGGGTGCTAATTGTTCGGGTGCGAATTGTCCGGGTGCCAATTGTCCAGGTGGGAGTTGTCCGGTCACAAAACATACTGCATGCCCCCTCCCCCCCTTCAGAGAAATCCTGCGTACGCTACTGCATTGGTACATACATGTCAAGTAAATCTGATATTGTTGACCAAAATAAATATACGAAGAGCTATTATTTCTAATTGCTCTTCGTTATACTTAAAGATTAATATTACATAATGACATGGTTATGTTGTTATACATGTAAATTTGCATATTTTATATGAAATACATACACATTGACCGAGAAACGTTTTGGGGAAATTTTATACCTTTGCCCCCTCTGGAAAATATTCTAGCTACGTCACTGCAAGGTATGTTCTTCTCAAAACTTCACAAGATCTCTATATTCCACTCATATTTATTAAAAATTTAGTGTAAATTGGAAATTACCATGTAAAATAACAAACTTTGAAAGGTTTTGGAGGGAATTTCGGTAATTTCGTGGTTTTCAATGAGTTTTTCATGACATTCCTATTTTTTTTATGTTACATGACCTTTAACATTCTCCATTCACCACATACGTGTTATGCATTGAAGCTATGGTAGGAAGAGACAAATTTAAGAGTGATGGCTCATTTTCTGGTTAATTGATTATTATAACTTTCAGTATTTTATTAATGGAATTCATTCCTATCGTTCATATTCAAACTCAAGGACCGCCCACTGAGTTGTCCACAAATAAGGAAAAGATTTTATCGTTTAAAATATTAAAATACGTGATAATGGGTAATCAGCCTAGAGTCCCAATTTGGCATTTTACCGGCATAAAATAAATTTGCATTTAATATTCCTAAACCAGGGACAACCTCTCATATGAAAATCTAATATGCACAAGAATAAGTTATATGAAAAATGACAAAGCTTTGTATTAATTGGAACTCATAAATGTTTTGAGGAGAAGATTGTCGTTCAGACTTGAATATTTCATGAACAGCTGTTTTTTGTATGCCAAGTTATGACATTATTTCAACTCAACGTTCAATATCATGTATATTATTATTTAGACCCTAAAAATGGGACCAAAAGGTAAAAAAAGACACGTGCTACATTTCCTGTTTCATATTTTTCCTTTACAAACGGGAATTCACGAAATATCTAATCAACTGCAGGCGCGGATCCAGACAATTCAAAAAAGGAGGGGGGGGGGGGGGGGGGTGAACTTAGTGAAAGCGGGTAATCGGGAGGTTAGTAGTGATTCTCGGCCTGAAATATCTAATTCTGCCCAATAGACTGAGCGGAGCGCCACCATCTGTTGGCGCGGAGAGAACAGAAAATTTTGAAAAATCACGACCCCTCAGACAGTTACCGGAAATGGCATTTCCAGCCAACTTGTAAGTAGAATCTAAGCAATCGTTATTTTGAGCTTCGGTTGCAATAAAATTTATACTGTAATAAAAAGATGATTAAATTGTAAAATGATCAGAATATTACAAGATAAAATGTACCTCTACCATTTGATGAAATAGTATGTAAAGAAACTAATCTTTAGAAAATGAGCTTGCATGGGTATTCTACAATCTAACGGGGACGGAAGGGGGCAAGGGGCGATGGTAAGACGCCACCTATACTCCTATACCTGCTCCACTGTGGCCTACCAGATGATCACAGCAACGTGATTTGGTCCAAAAGTCTACACACCTGCTCTATACCATAATGAACCACCGTTGAAAACTGAGACCGCTTTCACACTTGATCTCAAGCAGGTGATCAGATCCAGATCTGATACACCCCTCGAGATCAACTTTGTAATGTGAAAGCTCTCGCACTCAGGATCAGATCCGGAGATGTTGATCCACACACCGGGGCAGATCAGATCTCGCGTGGGGATCAAAAAACCGTGTGTGAAAGCTCGGAGGATCAAGGTCTTCACCCTCAGGCCATTTTAAGAACTGTTCTTCAAATGTTCTTGTATAGCTTGGGCAACTTCATGAGTAAAACTACATGCCGTGGACATCCCGATGCCAAAAATTCTGCTAATTGTTCTAAATTCTACATTTGTAGCCATTCTCCAAAGTGCAACAGCTAACTTCCTTTCTATGGTGACCGATTGCCGAAATCTGGTATTTCTTTTTTCCAAATTTGTTCTTAAGCCTTCACAAATAAATTGAAAGGTGTCCTTGCTCATACGAAAATGTTCTTTCCATTGATCATTTAAACCACATCTCATCCCACACTGCTGAGGTACGTGGTCTTACCCACACAGAACGTTGCTGCCTTCTTAACACTAGTGCATGATGTAAGCCAACACCTAGTAAGGCAACATGCATAACACGAAGCTGGTAACGGCGTAGATTGAAAAGTCGTCGCCTTCGAAGGCGGTGAAAAAAGTTTCGTCGCCTCATCAAAAGTTCTCGATCCATTCGTTGCCGATGATGAAAAATCGAATACAGGCGTATCCGCGTCCACACCAGAAGTAACAATGAAATGAGGTCATCGTTATCTAGCTCCATAGCAAGTCTCGTTTTTGCAGCTATGTTTTGACGATGGATTCCAGCCTATTCAGAAACTAACGTTAGTACAGTGCAGTAACAAGTATGTAAAATGTGTTTGATTCTCTCGTGCAATTGGTGTATACGTACAGTGTATGTACTCGACATTGTTTACACTTTCAGACAACTGCGAGGATAAGGCGGGTTCATTGCGTCACTTCCTGTTTGTTGATCGCTTGATCGGGGATTGATTCACCGCGGGGGATCAAGTGTGAAAGCAAAACCTTTGATCTCGAGGGAAGGATCTGATCCGGATTTGACCCCCCCCCCTCCCCTCGAGATCAGCTCTCAAGGGTGAAAGCGGTCTGTGACAAGACTAACGTCGAACGTGCCGACCGTTCACAGCCACTACATTGCACACGTGGGCTGACGTGCAAAGGTGTGAACATAAGGTGAGTTCAATTAAGCGGCTCGAGCCAACTCAACTGGCTCACCAAGCGTTCGATCTTTCGGAAAAGTGATCTTAACGTCATCAAAACGTCACAACATGAGCCGGGCAAAACGACCAGCCCTCCGAAGTGGTCTAGTTGAACCGTGTGACGTATTTTACGTCACATGTCGTCTAAACAAGAAACTGGCTGAGCAAGTTGAGCTGGCTATAGCCGCTAATCGAGCGCACGTTTAGTTCAGTCGGAAACGCTCATAATCTGATGACATATTGACCGGCAGCTATTAACATTGTTCAAATCTTGTTGTTTTGGCCAGGGAGTTGCAGCCCCCTGTTGTGGCGAGGGCAAGGCGAAAGGAAAGTAACTAGATGGCCTACACACCCGGAATTTATATCATACGAGGTTCTTTTAGTTGGATTTGTGTTGTGAGGAAAAGGGTGAGCCTGAAACAGCCCCCTTGAATATTCTCGTAGATAAACATCATGCTTTTTTTAGTGTATTTGTTATTGTTGATCTGACGAAAAAAGGGGGGGGGGGCTGAGGTCGTAAAAGCCCACCCCCTAGATCCGCGCCTAAACTGCATGTGGTAAAAGTTTTGATCTGATTTTTTTTTTTTTTATTGGTGGAGGTAAACATGAATGTCTTTTATTCATATTCATTTTAGTCTTATTAATTCCCTGGACTAAAAATAACAAAGAGAAGTTGAAGACTGCCCATTTTCTCCTTTTGCATAAAGGAAATGTTCTTCTTTAGTTGTCTTCACTTTCTTTGGACAGTTTCGGTGAAAACTCTTGCAATTTACATGGTTCCTTGAGGCTCCTGTCATTCGAAAAAAGAACTCATCGTTTGCCTCCCATGTAATTTTCCTGCATACTGAGTACAGTGGTACACACTCTGAAACATTGCTAGTCAAATATGAATAGCATCTAATCAACTGGGACACGACCCGGAATCTTGTCAAATCTTTGACTGCATTCGACTCAGAAATGAAATGAATAATTTCATTTTTGAACCATTTCTTGTCAATTCTTAAACGAATCTTTCCAAATGTTTGACAAGATTCCGTTTCGTGCCCTATTTGACCAGATTTTTTTAAATTGTAAATTAAAATGGGAAATTATTTCTTTTTAAGATGCCATCGTCAAATTCGTCGATTTTTCCTGTAATTGAATTGAAGTTTAATGCCGACATCGAAACCGTAACCAAAAAGGTATGAAAGGATTTCATAAAAGCAAAAAAGGGTCATATAAGCACAACGGCAAAAGATTCTATTTGTAAAGTCTTCGGATGAACAGGCCAGGAGTACAGCCCAAACCTCCCGGCTACAAGTCTAATGTTTTTACTACTTCACAATGCAGTCGGTATCTTGGCTTTGGGATCCTTAGTTGTAGCAGTGTAACGCAATTAGTCTGACACAACATAAACTTCACTTTTTCATCAACCTGCCGTGAGTGATTCGACTGACGTAAATTATTTAATACACGGATCAGGGAACATTCACGACCCGGTCTAACAATCTGTCCCAACTACAACTATCAATATCTGAGCCCGCATTTTGAATATACGCCCAAATAGCAACACTATATAATTTAAGAAATTGTATCTTTAAAACAAAGGGAAGAATACGTATTCTCAATATCGTGACCATGAACCAAACTGTGTCGAGGCTTAAATGGTGGAACCAATACAGACTGGAGTCACGCCAAGGCCGGATGTTTGATCCCACGAAATTCCAAGCAAGCAACAAACAAAAGTAACTAGTGGACCAAAATGCCAGTAATTTGTTTCGACAATGACAATGGCTCTGTAAGGGGTGCAATCGCCCCTGGACAATAGAGGCCCCCCTCACTTTTTCTCTCTCCGTCTTTTGTATAGATGTCCTAAATAATAAATGTTGCTTTTGGGAGTTGTGATGTTAAAAAGAGAAAACTTATTTTTTTTCTTACTCAAACCAACCGAAACCAAAAATGAGAAAATACAATACAACAATATGTTGTCTAAAATTCTTTCAAATTGGTCCCTTTTTCATTGGGTTACGAATTATTGTGGAATAGAGTCATACCAATCGATTATTATTCTGTTGCAATCAATGTTGACCCTTATTACATAGATATAGCACTACGAGGCCTTTATGGAAGGTCCACGCAGCATACTTTCACCAATACGTGACTGAACGAAAATGCACTCTAGGAAGTGTTACATTTGCAATTCCATTTGATAATTATGCAGCCAAACGAATAAAAAAATCTACAACATACGACTTCACTCTAATTGTTGGAAATACAATATAATCTCATAATAACCTCAAAACCGTGTCAATAAGCTGCTATGCCTAGTCATGCTGTCTTCTGCCTCACTTGATTTCAATAGTTTTCAGTTACTGTGGTGTTTACAGTTTGGGTTTGGGATTGTCGTTCACTTCCAAGAGAGGAAATCCTTTTTGAACGGGTTGTAGTCAAATCCGCTCTAGGACTCGTGATTTAAGAATTTGAAGTACTCGGACAAAGAAGTTGGGGTTCCCCATTGAGAAAATGCAGGGACTCGAGTTCGGATATCGTGACCCAAAGCCCCCGCGCTACATCACTATTAAGGGCGTGGCACTTTTGCGGGTCATTTGTGGGCTATAGCGTCCCCTGACAGTTTGCCTCCATTGTATCCCCAGGATTTGCTTGAGCAAATACGAGTTTGGATGGAGCAATTCACCAGATGAACCTCCGAATCTCCTCTTGTTCTGCGCCTGCAAGCAACTGAAATTGTAAAAAAAAGTGTAAATGGAATAAGTTTAACTTTTGATGATTTAATTGTGGGAAACACATCATTTACTCTGCAATCAGAATAAAAGTGCATTAACTTTTTAAGACTAGAATATTTCTTGCAATTAACATTTGAAATGTTTTGCTTTTCAGCGTACTTTCCGTCCAAGGTTACAGTTTGTCGTTCGGTCCGCATCATGAATTTTATGATACTATCGTTTGTACAATTCGTTCTTTTTTACTTATTGGTATTTGTTCGCATTGTTTCAGAGACATGAGTTTGTTTAGTTCAAATGGGTATTAGACAGCGTGAACGCTTAAAAAGACCACATTAAGTGAAGAAATTGAAACGACTATTAGATCTCTTTCTTCCGAAGGACATGTGTCTCCATACAGAAGTCTGGTAAATTTGCTGATGTGAAAGGTGTATTAATCTTTGGTTACTTTAAATTATTAATGTTCCTTATTTGTTCACACTGAATCAGATTGAATGTAGCACATATCATTGATCTCACTGACAAATCTTTAACATGGAATTTCAACGACTGTTCATCGTGCTCTTTGCTTTTAACATCGGTTTGGTGAGACTATCAGGTAATTTAAAAATTAAAAAATACTTATCTTATATGATTTATATAATAATGGAATACAGATCTCCAAGTATAGAAAAATTCAAATTTGAAAATAAAATGTCTTTTTTTAATTGCCCACTGCATTGTGGGTAAAAATTATGAAACAGTTAACCCACTGCTAATGGGCTTAATTTATTGTACTTTCATTGAACTATGTTTGCACTAATGTTCTTATACCCTGTAGAACGCGTTGACATTGTATCCTGTATACGTCAGGACAGTAGTAATTAACGTTCATTGTCTTGGGGAAAGTTCTGCACTAATTTTTGAACTAACCTTGATGATATTTTTACCTCAATGTTCCAAAAAGCCTCAAATGAAGTTACTGGGACTACCTATGTGCCGTAGTGATCTCCCAGTTTTGATCATTGTTAATGCAATGAGAACTCTCACGTGCTTCGAGGCTTAAGATTTTCTATGGAATACTCATGATGGACTGCTAAAACTGAATTGGCAACTCTGGGAGTTATTCTTTTTTCTGATATCTTCCAGCGAACACCGAAGTGTTTTGTTGTATCTTTTTTCTTCAAAATGTGTTCTTTGAATTCTAATATTCACTTCTTTTCAATCTAAACTACTACCTTTTAAACTTCGTACTATTATTTTTTCTTGAGGCGACAATTTCGTTTGCTTTCAAACGTTTATTTTTCTTTAATTTTTAAATCTCATTTTTTAAATCCATGCTTTTCATTTCACTGAATCACCCTCCCTCAAGGGAAGACTCTCCGGCAACGAGCTGTATCTAGAGTGTGCATGCATTTTCAATGGAACGTAGTAACATAAGTTTAAATGCTCAAGAGTAAAACTTCCAACTTAGGAAAGTAAAGGTTATAACCTAACTCATTATTATATTCAGACATGGTCCTAGCGCATGGTTTTAGTCCCCCTGTGGGCTATGTGTTGTAGAATATGCCCACGGTATTTTCCGCCGGTCGTAAGAGGCGACTAAAGGGAAACCAAACTTGTACTTGAAAAATACATGAAAAGAAATTGAAACTTTGAAATTTTTATTGATTTACTGACTCTGTATAACACATTCGCATTGTTGTGTCGTTAAATCTCATCTTAATAACTGTATGGCTTCAGAGCAAACACTGGAAAGCAAAAAGCCCTAATGTATAACCGAAACACTTTCAGTACAAAATTGTATGTAATAAGAGCATTTTTATGTCAATCACAAGAGATGCAGTGAAAGTTGAAAATTTCTGTAGATCACCGATTAAATTGCAGTTCTGTTTGACGACTGACTCTTTGTAACAAAGTCAAACTTTAAATTTAGGAAAAATAAAAATTGAATTTAAAATGTGAAAAATAAGAATTTAAAAGAAAACTTTTCACATCAGGGTGTAGAAGTATAAAAAAGGTAAAATGAAAGAATTTTAATATTAAAGTGCACCTCAAGTCAAAACATTCAGAAATGTATATAAAAGAGCACCCTAAAATACCTACTACACCTAAAACAAATAGATTCATTGCACAATAGTTTGTGACTGTCTTGTTGTACAACTCACATTATCTGTTTTGTTTTCTTTTGAAATTAAAATGTTTATATGACTTTCAAGATGAAACATTCCTTCTTACTTTTTGTTACATTCTTTCTCGATGCCTGGTTACCTCTTCAGGGAGAAAGAGACGCCCGCTACATGTAGACTTGATGAATTCAAGTTTCATATCTGATTTATTGATTGACAGTAAAAGATGTGTTTCAATACATAAAAGTTACGTAACATTTGGGTTGAGATAACAGGTCAGTCAGCATGTGTTAATTGCTTTTTACGCAGTGTGAACACAATGAACGTATAACTCATTTAAGGTCAAGGTCACAAATCATGTAACAAACTCAGATATCAGTTACACCCCACACCGCCTTTGATGAACTGGGGTGTCTATGTTGCTTTTTCAAGAAGCTACGTCACAGAATGTTGAACATTTCCTGTTTGCTTGCAGAGCATGTTGCACAGAGGTGGATTAATTAATTACATCACCCCATAAGAGTAAGAGTGCTATCACACCTTGAAACAAAATGAAGTAACTTCCGAAAAACAAAGAAATACAAAGATTGTAATTTGAGTAGTACAACATTGACTTCACAATGTACCATTTTAAGTTGAGTGAATAAACATCAACATCTTATATCTCGGCTCACGAATGCTCTATGAAGATGGAAGTTGGACTGTTAGAGTTCAGTTTTCATTCTTTTTAGTATATATTTTGAATGTCTTAAGGTACACTTGAGGTACACTTTAAAAGTTCACAGTCACTTAAAATATACTTCGATTTGAAATAAAAGATCTAATTTAAAAAAAAAAAAAAAGTTGAATTTGAAGGAAAATTAAATGTTTGAAATCAAGAGAAAAAGGTTTTGAAAAGTGAGACTCAAAATATTAAAAAAGAGAAAAACAAGTTGAAGAAGGTGTATTGTGTACATAATTGGACATTACACTTCCTAGGTGAACCTTGCAAAACCTTTAAGAGAGACCGGCAATCATTGCCGTCCCTGATTTCATGCAAAATATGTTGGATTTGTAATTTTTATGCCTGAGTGTGGATAGTATAGAGCGGTTCTTATGTCACAGCTACGTCGGTTTATATTTTCTTCCTCATATGCTACGTAAATGGCAGCGACTAAAATCAGTATTAGGCATAAGCAGTGAGGCAGTTATTTAACTTACCAGTGAGCCACAACTGGAAAAGGGCAGTAGTGGGCCCAATTAAAACCAGTTGGTTAGAAACTGGGCCGTCAATTTCCATCTAAACTTACCTAAACTTCGTGGGCCCCTTGAGTTTGAGTTTACTTATCCTACTGCTTTAAATAGAGCAAGCCAATCAGTAAATTTTATTGTTAGTTTCTCTTTGGTTTCCGTTACTGTCAAAGCCTTTCTTTGCAAAGCAATCTGTTAAGACTTACAGATGTAAAATTTTCGAAAAAATCAGGATCGGGCCTGCATTATTAGCAAAAATCTCTGAGTCACTTGTAATTTTTAGAATTGCTTTTCGACATAGGTCAGTAAATGATGGCGTTGTTGGTTTTCCTACGTGATTTTAAACTTTTTTGCAGCAGGGAGTTGATAGCAAGCAGTTAGGTGAGATTTGATTGTATTTTTGAAGTACACTTATTGCGCTTTTATTCCCTTGCTATCCTTTTGAGGGGTAAGAGAATTTTACTAACTACAGTGTAGACTTTGTTTATTAAGCGAGTTTAACGTTGGCGATATTACCCCCTCAAACAAGCAAATAGATGTCTCTCGTAAATCGTTTGATGGCACTCAAAATGTTTTGAGTAACTCGGAAGGTGGAGTGGTGTAGTTCAAAGTAATTCATTCAGTTCGTGACAAGGATCTTTTCTCCGCATAGCTAAGCAGTTGGGAAGCAAACCTCACACTTGAGACCATTTTTGCGCAGTCTTTACACCCTCAGCACTCGCGGTGAAATGCATTTTGGGAGGCCGTCTTCGAGCTAGACTGCGCAGACCGAAAACGGAAGCTGGTTAAAAATGTAAATAATTGCTGTTCAAGAACATACATAATTGAGGATTTTTTGGCAATTGAAGAAAAATGAAGAGTTAAATATTGAAACGAAACTCGTTTTAGTAGATAGCGATTGTCAGGGGGTGAAAGTTGCCTAGAGTCTTCGTCATATAGACGGGTCAATTTATGCCCAAAATGGCCCGGACCTCAAAAAATTGCAACAAAAGGTTTTTCACTGTTTTTAGTTCTTTGGGGTGTACTTTAAAAGAGGAAAAAAATCTATCAAAATTTGACCTCGGAAAAGGTGTTAACCTGCTCAAATCCAAAATGAGCGTCATAGCCCATGCGGAAAAAGGGGGAGGTGCCGTCACCCGAAAGCAAAATTTCTGAGACCAAGTGGATTTGGTCAATTTTTGGTCGCTGATTCTGAAAATCCAGAGTATGCTGGCCATGTCTGGGCTTTTCTGCGCTATTTCGACGTTGAAGATTAGACGGGCGCCCTCTACTAGTAAAAAAATCTTGTTTTTTCCACACATTTACGCCAAATCTTACATCAGTCATTGACTAATGTGAGATTTGGCCTTTTATGCTGTAAAAGGATTTGTATGGAAAAATAATGGGAAATATTAATATTCATATTAATATGCAAATTAGAGAGGGTCAAAAGACAAATTGAAGTGTTAGCAGAAGAATAGGCCGAGGATTTGAGTAATGAGAAATTACATCAAACTTATCCTGCCTAACAACACCAGATCCTCGATAAACAATATTGACATCGGTGACTTTCATTTTTTCTTCATGTGCCGTAGTTGCCATAGCAACACAAAACTGATTTTCTTTACTAAACCCCATTCGGTTCTCCTGAATGACAAGGAAATTATGTATCTTTAAATCTCAGGTCTCTCTATAAATCAGGAACTTTTTGAGAATTACCATTTTTAACTGCGTCCTATATTTTATAGTATCAGATACACGATTTGACCTTTAACCCTATCTAATGTGCATATTAATATGAATATTTATATTTCCCAACGCTTATCAGTATACAGGGCCGCATTCTCCATAGGGTCTCATATTCAGGGATTGTAATGGTCCGAAATTCCAACTGACCCAATGATTTTACAACTGAATTGAGGAGCCACCCGGCCAGTTTCGGAAAGCATAGATACATAAAGCATTAATGCGTGGTGGGATAAGTCTTATAGAGTGCTTTCACGTTACGTCACAACTGGGAATCTACGCCCACTGCCGGGCAAAAATCTATATGTCTTAGTGCACACTCTCACAGTGGGTCGTCAGCTGCTTCTCAGCTAGCTGCACTAAATGCGTATGCCCGTCAAGAGGGGTGGGGCTTGTGACGTAGGTGAAATCACTCTTTAGGACGAGGCTGAAGACTATCTAAGAGGAGCGCCAACATCATATAAATGCCTTTAAATGTGGCGAATGGGTGAGCGAAAGTCCTATCAATTTGATAGTTTCTGTTGGCTATGTGTAGACTTTGGTGTTCAGCCACCCTTGGGTTTCAAAGTTCTTGAATTTGAATATCAATATAGTGAGGTCTAAATATGTAGCCGATTTGCAGGACGCCTCCACATAAATTGAACTGAGGCATGAATTTTATTATCTCAATACATTATATGTATTGAGATATTGTCACGCTAGCCGGTTGCTAGCTGCAAGTTTAAATCCTATTCAGCATGGCCATGTTTGGTAGAATTTACATTTTGATCATAATATCTTGTAGAGCATACTTTTGCACAATTACTTATGCAGTCAGAATTTTAACTTGATAATCTGATAGGTAGATAATTTGGTTATTTTTTCTCTGACAAGTGGTCAAAAATTTGTGCAAAAGAAAAGTTTGTTTTCGGCCAATTGCTTTATACTTCTTTTTTCCCCACCATGGACTTGTGCGTGTTTTAGTCTGCTATTTTGTCTTTGGCCTCAAGCCTCTGTTAAGTCAAGCATAGGGTAACTGTTAAGATAATCTTGGCTGGTCTGACTAAGATGTTTGTCCAGCCATTCTCTTGTAATGGAGAAGTTTATTAACATTTGATTGAGTTTCATGCCAGTAGCTCTAAATCTTCAAAAGTTGTGCTCTTCACCACGAGGCTTCAGTGAGATTAAAAGAGATATGAGGTTCATGTTATGGAAACTAGGTGGGAAAGTATTATTACTAGGAAAACTTGTTTTGTTGAAACTGGTCAGAAAATTTTTCTTTTCTTTTAAGACTGATCCCCATCCCGCTGGATAATTACTTGTGCTTTGTAGTGTTAGTGTGTTTTACAAAGATAATTTTTTAGTATAAAAGTATCATTACTGATATTTCTGTTGTAATTGATAACATTTTTAATTTTTCAGCAAAAAATGTATAGTATCAGAATATTATAAATCTCTGCTATAAATATTTGAATGACAGCAGTACACCACAATAGCTTAACCAACCTGTACGGCATATGGAAAGTTTGTGTCATATTTCTTTTCTATGTATGATACTGTCCCTGATCACCAAAACACTTAAACACATCATTCCACTGCTTCATGATTATTATTGATCATGCATAAAGGTATTGAAATTCTGCAGCACAACTGCTCTAGTTTTATTTACTAGACTAGTTAGTGCAGAGGGTTCCGAGATGTCAAAAAACGAAAGAATGTCGTCTCAATAGTGAAACCAGTTTGTTTGTGAAACCAGCTAGATTGTTTCTAGAATGTTTCTAGGATCAGTCAGTATTTTATTTTTCAAGTTAGTACATGAAAATGTCTCATATTTGCCTCCCCCATGGCGCACCAAATTTGTAGATAAAATTTAGCGTTACAAACCAAATTTTTGTTAGGATGAGTATAAAGAGGCTACCGAGGGATGCATGCAGTGCAAATTATTTGGTATCTCGCAGAGGCATTGTCTCGCATGTTTTATACGGGCTTCCCTGCACCTCGGCGGCCCATGCCAACTAACATATTGTGACAATCATCTCCCCTTGGGCTATAATGAACCTAATGACAATAATAAAGAATAAGTTCATCTGGTTTAACAGCGACAGTTTACTAAGTTTCATGATGTGAGATAAGCCTTTCAGTTGTTGACATGATGTCACCTAGTGCTACTGTATCAGTCTTGCTGATCAAATATTGTCCAATATACTGTATCTGAAGGGCGTTATTTACTAGTCAATGTATGCAATAAGCCTATTTATCATTTGCTATGGCCTAAAAAATGGCCTTAAAAAACAAATTATAGTTGGCTTAACCACGTTTTGAATAAAGAGGCTATGTCAGGGCATCTGGTTCTGGCTAATTTGATCCAATTTGGTGATGTCTTTACACTTACAGCGTCTTTAAACTGACAGTTTATAGTAACCAACGCAATCGATGCAGATGAGGAGGATTGCTTCTTCTTGAAACTCACTAGAGCAAATTTATCATCTGAAACGTAGTAGAAATTTGACACTGTCAAATGTGGAGTTTACGAGTACACTGTAGCTATAAAGATACTACACTTTTTTTTTTCAAAATGGCGGACATCTGCTATCTTGGATTTAGGAGTTAAATGATCGATACCAAAGCTACAGCAGGTTTACTCCAGTGAATTTGCCATATTAGATGTAGTCAAAATCGACACTTTATTCATCACTCCAACTCATCAAGTGCCAGTAACATAATATTTTATCATTTTCAAAATGGTGGACAGCCGCCATCTTGAATCTAGGTGCTGGAATGATACCAAAGGTACATCAACTTTCCTCCAGTGCATTTATCATGCTAGATATAGTTGGAATCGACATTTTCTCATCACTCCAATTCATCTGGTGCCAGTTTTATAACATTTTATCATTTTCAAAATGGCGGACAGTTGCATATATCTTGGATTAAGGGGTTGGAATGATGCCAAAGCTACATCAAGCTTACTCCAGTGAATGTTTCATGTAAGAAAGAGTCAGAATAGGAACTTTATTCATCACTCTAACTCATCTGGTGCCAGTTATATAACATTTTATCATTTTCAAAATGGCAGGCAGCCGCCATCTTGGATTTAGGTGTTGAAATGATGCCAAAGGTACATCAGGTTAACTCCAGTGCATTTATCACGTTAGAAACGGTTGGAATCGACAGTTTCGGCATCACTCCAATTCATCTGGCGACAGTTATTATCTCATCGCTCCGTGAGGAGGATGAGATATTGTAGTCACTTTGCCTATGGGGCTATATATGGCAATGCCAGCCTTAATAGCAATGGTTACCATGGTAACCATAAATTTTCCCAGGTTACTAGTCTCAAGGTCTAACCTATGGTGAGGTACCCCGGGTGACTGAAGGTCAAGGGGTGAGAGAGGGGTCAAAACCTCTACGTGTGTGTGTGTGTGTGTGTAGGTGGGTGAGTGTGTGTGTGTGTGTGTATGTGTGTCCAATTTTGTTTTCCTAATATCTTGTAAACGGCTGAGCTGATTTTCTTCAAACTTAGTAGGGTGGTACCTTAGGTAGAACAATTGCATTTTAACACACAACCGGAAGTGAAGGTCAAAGGTTACAGGTCAAAGGTAAAATTTAGTGAAATCACATCTTCTGCTATATTGCCAAAAGTAAACGTCCTCCTGACATGAAACTTCACACATATGATGATTGCATGTAGGCCTACCAAAATATGTGGTTGCCATAGCAAAAGAGGTCAAAGGTCAAGTTGTAGAGTGGAACAAAAATTTTTCAAGTGATAATTTGTTCGCAAAACAACCTTTTTGTCCCTCAAACTCCTCCTAGTGGGCTGGACCGATTTTTTTCAAAATTAGTAGGTTGGTACCCCAGGGTTAGAACTTATGTCTCACAGACCCTCGGAAGTAAAGGTCAAAGGTCAGAGGTTCTACCAAAATATGTAGTTTCCATGGCAACCAAGGTCAAAGGTCACGTGACAGGGGGTCAAATACTTTTTTTTTGTATTCACTTTAACTCTTAACGGAAGCATCCCACAAACCTGATAATTTAAGTGAAATAGCCTAGGCATGATAAGTTGTACCGATATGTGTGGTTGTCATGGCAACCAAGAACATATTTCACGTTACAGATTGTCAAAGGTTAAAGTGGGCATGACACGGCCACAAAAACTTTTGTGTATTGCAAGATTAGATACAGTATTGTACAAATATCATCTCACACCCCATTAAAAACCGGTACAATTCGGCATAAGTGATATTCGAAAGAAAACTGCGTTCAAAATCCAATTTCGAAAAATGCCGCAACAGCTTACTTGACTTTTATGACGCTATTGGCGGCACAAACCCCGCCCTACGGCGCGCATCTAGATGTTGAACAAAGATATTAAAAGCGTAGATACCAAACCCCTATCCCTACACTGTTAGACACGCTGACTCCTCGTGGAGGCTCGATCGGAGGGGCGGAAGTGTTTATTTGACATGCGCACAGTTCTATTCGGCTATCTGCGTGCATAACTATGGATGCATGACAGAAAATTACATCGTGACGAGATGTCAGCATGCGTGCATTTTCAAAACGAGTTATAAACGCGCAAACTATTTTTCTCTGTATATAGTTCGGAGTAAAAGAAACGCGCACGTCTGCGTGCTAGGAAAATGAACGCAGTGGTTGGTTTTTCATGGTAAGCGCGTTAGAATGTAGACGCGTGTATAGATGTGCGCTTGTAAAGATACCATAGAAACTGACCAATCAGTAAGTCAATGAACTTCAAACCAGTCGTTGTGCGTTAATGTTCAAATGTTCTTAGGTAGAAAGCCTACGAAGAAGCCCTAGACTGTTTCAAGTAAATGTAATTTATTGAAGAACTGTGTTTGCAGGAGTTGCAATGTTTTAAAATCACACGTATTTGTACTACCGGAAGATATCAATGAACTGTTAGCTTTCAAAACGACTGGTCAGTGATCAGCACTTCCGCCCCTCCAATTCGGCCTCCGTGAGGAGTCACCGCGCAATTTTAAGTTTGGTATCTATGTTTGTAATATCTTTGATGTGGAAGTAATGTTACGCTCGGTGAAGTTATCTTATCTTAGCAACCTCATGAAAACGATTGCATCACAATACAGAGCGAGAGGCCCGGACCATGTTGGGGATTCGAGGCAAATCATTGGCCAATATGTTAGCGTGTATATGCGCGTGGGTAAAAATAGTTCTGTTTTTGTGCAGGAAAGACTGTATGGGCTGTTTGATGAAGATGTTATTGCGAATACTAAGCAGTAACCAGACAATGCACAATTCACAATGTAGTCGTGGCCACGCTCACTGCTATCGTAGCACCGGTGTTTGCAATTATGTATGCGCTAACAAGCGTAACCATGCACATGATTTGATGATTGTGAGCTCTCTGGTACAGTGTTGCTAACCATGCCACCACTGACGTCACCATTTTTTGAGACGCGTTCACATACGTTTTTCGCTTTCGAATTTCAAATGGGCTGAGCCTGGCCTGTAATTGGGAATTCAAAACGTCGTATTTCGATATTTATGAACATAATTTAGTACGGAAATCATTCACTTTATGTCAAGGTGTACCCAGAGAACAGTTACCGAGGAACTTACTTTGGCCGTGTCATCCTCACTTTAATGTTTTGTAACTAGCCTATTTTTCATCAATTAATATAAATAAGCTAGAATCCTAGGTTAGTACTTCGCAGCACTTAGCAGTCTCGTCTTCACAACTCAAATTCTTTTTTCACTGGCTTGTATGCTGCAGTGAGATTTTTAAGTTCCTGCTCGCACTTCACTTTGATGGCCCTTATATATAGTGTTCTCATATGGTCTAAGCAGACAGTTGTTTTCACTCCAAAGTTACTGTAACTGTTAGGCCTAGTAGTATGACAGTTTAAGTCAAACCTAGGGCTAGACTTGAAATCTGAAGCTGGTTAACGGTACGTATGCTAGGTCTGGGGCTAGACCTACGCCATTCATGATATGAAACTGTGGTTGACTAACATTAGATTAGGCATAGGGCCTACCTATCTTACATATTGGTGCCCTTAAAACTTGGCGGTTCTGAAGCATCGCAAAAAAAAAAAAAAAAAAAAAAAAAACGTACGTGACAATTTCCTCTCCACGGGCTAGGATTGGCCACAGGCCAGTACGCAGAAAAGGTTTGTGCGTCGCCCGGAAATCTTTTAACGCCACACGTTCAACATCGCGCACACGCCCAGTTTTTTAATTGAGACGCACTTGATGTGCATATCAGCTCGACACACGTGAGGTTTGCCGTCGCGTCAAAATGAAATATACGCCCAGCTAGAGCCTCAATAATAACAAATACGCACTTGTCTAAAGCGTCCCCAAAAGCGTCTTACTTTTATAATCGTTGCGTCCATATCCGTATCCGGTTAGTGTTACAGCCAAGCTCGTTGTTTTTTTTTTCATAGTGTTGCAAGGGTATGATAACAGCATCTTAAAAACTAAATTTGTTCCAAAACTTAGATAGGCCTACCGGGTTAAAAGGGCAAGCGTTACAAAGATTGGGTAGCCTATTTCTCTAGTTCTTATATAATCCGGTGTCAGAATTTAAACATCCAAATGATGTTTTTTGGAATAAGGGGTGCGCTTGTTCCAAGAACTTGATTGGTCTGTGCCACATACTTTCCCCTCGCCTTCTAACGAAAAACAAAACTTACCTTGGACTTCAAATAGGAATTTCAAAGGATTGTGGCATGGAGTTTTAGTATGATAATTTTTGTCAATGACATTCTATTGTAGCGTAAAAACAGCACAGATAAAACTTCTAGCACATAAATAGTTCAAGTTCTATAACCAACTTGCGCAAGTGTTAGCGATGAGATATGCAACTCCGTGGATTGCCCTCTTGTTTCACATTTTCTTATTTTCAAAATGGCGGCCGACCTCAACTAACATTTGTTCAGCAAACAGAGTCGTAGCATAAACAAAGCGGGATTGACCGTCTTCAGGAAAATTGGAATAATTTGTCAACGAAACTATGTGGGAAAGTATATTTCGTGATCAAATTTGGTTATTTGGTAATTGTTGGGCAGCTTTGGGATGATTTCGGAACAAATTTGTGACCATTCGCTAACGTTCAGAAAGGGTGACCTAAGATTTCCCGGTGATTCTTGCACCTTTTAGCCGACAACTTTACCTGAAATTAGTGATATGATAATTTACTAAGTTATTTTGGTAGGATTCATAGTTTTCTTGTTCGTAATTGAAAGTGAACAGAATTAAGTAGCCATTCTTTTTACCAAGTGTACTTCTCCATAACAGGCTAAAATGCAAATTTGTGTGACGTCATCAGAGCTTTATATATTTTGGTGACCCCGAGGTCAGTTTCTCAACTGTTTGTTAGGTCAGGAAGATGTTACTAATAAGATCTTCCTGGTAGGTCGGGTTAGTTTGGATGGAATTGAACGTCTAAAGTTATAACTCCCGTTTGTCACAGAAATAAATGTATAGAAAATAATTGAACATTGGGTGTTTAAACATGCAATGGGGTGTCTAAACAACACGTTCCATGTTGTTAACAGTGTTTTTGTACAAATCCAGTGTAGAAATGGCTGTATCAAAATGGGTGTACCACATTTTGGGCAGTGTTCGAAATTGGTTACCTTTTGAGATCTGGTGACCTCCTATTGGACATACTTTGAATTTTTACGTTTTTGTGTGGTATAGTTGATCAAGGCCAAAATTCTGATGGGTCATTTATCAAAAAGTAACAACTCTTCCCAGAGTTATTGCTATTTATATTTTCCATACTCCCAAAATATAGTTACTCAGCTGTCAAGCACTAACAACATTGAAACCTATAGAAACCATAGTTGATCCCTAAAAAAATCAATGTTAACAAAATAATCTAAACATTCACACTTCAAACTACATTCCTATTCCTATTTCATCAATTCTAAGGGGGATGCTAGGTGAGCCCCTCTAGCCCACGGACTATTGGGGAAATTGGAGTCTGCATGCAACTTTTTTGAAAAATAAATGATTTCAAATGCAAAATTTCGACACATGCTCATCACACATTTGTATAACGTTTCGACCATTTCATATTTAGACCATTACCAGAGAAGAAAAGTCACAGTGAAGTTTGCTAGATATGAGACTTCAATCTGGAATAAGAGGTGCAGCTCCATCCTTAGATGAGGTGTCGTACGAAAGGAGATATTTTAGTGTTTTTGTATCCGATCTTACACCGGTAGGCTCATGCAACGGTGTCTTAAAAGCACCAGTGGGCACCAATCCCACCTTGAATCTGTAACTTTCACGCAGTTAAAGCAGCTTATGCTGTTACTTTTACGTTTCCAGTGTTCATCAAATGTATGGGCTGTACTCCATACATATGTAAAAAGCTTTAAAAACTGACGTACTTTAGTCTTTTCTCCGAAAATGAGCAAAATTTCGAAAAAATCGGAAAGATTTCAACGGTTTCCAAACGCTATTCTGCCTTATTATCTTGCTCTAGCTCCGCCCAATGAATTTGATGCATATTAAGAAGGTCATTTTGAGAAGGAGTCAAGCAAAACGTAAACAAAAGAGACAGTGAAATTTCGTTCAATTGATACATACGTTATTCGAACGGCCTTTACGTGTCCAATTTGCACATCGCATCGCAATTCGTTCGTTTCATTTGTGAACCCAGATTCAGTGACAAATTCCTTTTCACTTGTTTCGGCTCCATCGTTCAGTTTTTAATTTTGTCGCTGATTGTGCTATTTTAATCCGTCCCAAGTTTCAAGATAATGTTCATTTTCTCTTTGATTTGATGCTGTGGCTTGGCATTCAAAAACAATCTTTGGGTTACATACGTGTGCAACTAACTGTCATTCTGTATTGGGAACGGTTGTGAAAGGATCTGCAATGCATGTACACAACATTTGTGATACATTGGCAATACGTACATCGTCGTGTCAAAGGGTAGGCATAATTTTACGTCATTCATTTCTTGCATTGTGATTGGTCAATTTCAGATAAGAGCCCGTTGTCTTTGCATAAGAGTTTAGCCGAAAAAAGTAGATGAAGTTTCTGTCTATTGTAATTAGCGCTCTAATTAGTGAAATTTCACCGGAAAAAATCCTGTCGTGAATGATTTCTACCGGGTTGTTATCAAATGGAAGAGCAAGATTGAAGATTAACGATGAAGGTTATTTTTTTTTTTCATCAAACAGCATAAGCTGCTTTAATTGACGTGTGTTTTTGATCAAGCCATAAATTTGTTTTACCATTTTCATAACAAATGGTTACTAACTATTATGACTTTTGCATAAATCTTTTCGCAAATTATCACAATTTTTGTTGTAATTCTTATTACTTATAGAGTACACCCGGTATTTAAATCCACATTGACCGTAGTCCATTGAAGTAATTACCCACACTTTTAAGTCCATGTTTTGAAAACTTTGGAGTTTTCTAGTAAATGAAAATATTGAAACATTTTAGCACCATTTCGCATCTGGTCCCCCTTTTCTTGGACACCCAGTGGCGTAGCTACGAGGGGCAGGCGGCTCTGAGAAATGAAAAATTCGGACAAATTCCAGTTATGAAACTTGTCTATTCACGTGCGCTTCGGGCGCCGCAAATTGCAATTCCTAAGCAGCTCACGCATACTTTCAGTTTGGTAAACGTTTCAGAACTCTGGAGGTGACAAAATCGGAAATTTGCCATATGTGACACCAGATCATCAAGTGAAAAGTGAGTTGAACCCAGGGCAGTTGAAGAAATTTCTGTTGCAATTTTTCAAGGTTCAACAGAATATTCGTCTAGATTGACTGGACTTCTATCCATGTGATGAGACAATTAAAATATTTCGAGGAATAACAAAACAACATCAACAAATTCAAACAGGTAATAAGTAAAACCATGAGAAAGCTATTAACTCCTTCATGGCCAAACTATCAGATATGCATACCTCTGCTACACGCGTGGGGCTCAACGCTTCATGTAGTGTATGTTCTACACAGAGCAAAGGTGTTTTATCGCTATAACTCCAAAAAGACGTCAAATTGTCATCAATACACAGTCTATAAAGCTGGTTAGCTTATTTTCAACTATGAAATGTACATGTAGCCTGTATTTTACTCGTAGTATCTATACAAAACACTTCGAACCCTAATGGACAACAATCCAAAAGGCGGAAATGTTAGACTATTTTGCATGGACCGTTTTCCGACCAGATGGCATTGACCCAGTGGCGGTCCATGGGGTTTTTAACCCCCCTCCACCGGTCCTGGCCACCCAAAATTCCGTTATTTGTCGGAGGTTACTTTGTTTCTTGGTTTTACTAATTTTGCTAAAATTAAAAAGTATCATTCTTCTACCGACAGATCACGTTTACTATGATATAAAAAAGAATACTTACCTTTTTATTTAATTTTGATATTGCAATCATGACGGAGGAACTATATGAGGTGAGACAAAAAGGTACATTGTACACAGATAGATAGTTTTCTGATACTTCGTGATGGTAAAGTACGTATAAGGTAGTTACTTTAAACTTGCCTTAGCATCAGTAGATTTAAAGATTAGATAAATGTTTCTTGTCCATTTCAATCGATAAAATAGAAAGTGATTTTCCGTCACAGTACAAAAATACAAGCACATATAAAGAAATATAAAAGTAAAAAACAAGAACATAAAAGGGTAAACATATTAAGTAGAAAGAGGTACTAGGTAAAAGTATAAGAACTATAAAAATTGGAATATAGAATAAAAATGAAAGTAAAAAGATCATAGATTTACACTGTGGATAGATCGCTTCAAATGAGAAATAAACAACTGTAATACTTCTGGTGGGGGACGAAATTCGGAACCTTGATGCTTTAGTGAGAGGAATCTGTAATCCAACACCGGGTCTGTTAAACGACATTAATCTGTGGAAGGGGTGTGCGTTGTCTTTTCCTATGTTATCTAGTTTCATGATTAGGTAAGTTTCGTATATGCATGAAAGTGAAGGAAGGTTTGTACCAATACAACGTTCGTCTAGCTTACGAACGCTTTCCAGCTCATCACGGTGCTTCTTCGGCATATTACCAAAAAAAAAAAATAACACTGAATGTAAGAACACTTTGAATTATACACTTGTAAACCAGTTCAATTATCGTAGCATCTACTCCACATTGTTTTAACTTTCTAAGTAAATAAAGTCGATGGTAGGCTTAACCTTGAACAGACCCTTTCAACAGCTTTTCCATTGATTATAACGTGGCCATGCGTATTATTGCCTGAACTAAAACCAATCACTAGTTCTTAAGTTTTATCTACGTTTAACACAAGGCTATTTTTTAAACCAGTCTAAAATTTGTTGTAACTCAGTAATAAAGGTACTGGAACCATCGTAAACATAAATGAAACCAGTAAGGACAAAATCATCAACATATTTGATAATTTTGCACTGATTACTCGATATCTGGCAATCATTTGTGTTTAAGCAAAATCAAACTGGGTATCGGACACAACCTTGACGGGGGGACTCCCGTGCTAATGATACATTTATCAAATTTGAAGTCACCCATTCTTACCATCTGAGGTCTACAGTACAGAGACGTTAAGACCCAGAGAATGATGTTATTGTTGACTTGGCGTCATTTACCCCCTCCCACCTTTTTTTTTTTTTTTTATTTTTTGCTTTGATTGGCAAACTGATTTTTATCTATACTAACACCCCTTTTCGCAAGCAGGAGTTTAAAACCAGCCTTTCCAAACATTTCATGCACTCTAAAAAATATTTAAACGATTTTGTTTAAAAATTAGGATACTCACGAAGATGAGTATTTCTACTCGAAATAAGTGAGTACTTCAACTGAATTTGTGCAAAAGTTTACACAAATTGCTGAATTTGTGCAAAATTTTACACAAATTGAGTTGAAGTACTCACTTATTTCGAGTAGAAATACTCATTTTCGTGAGTATCGTAATTTTTAAACAAAATCGTTTAAATATTTTTTAGAGTGTGACTTTAGATGTAAGTGATACTGGACGGTAGTCATTCAAAACTGAAACCACCTTCCTTTTAGTAACCGGGGTTAAGATTGAGGTTTTCCATATCTCTGGAATAACACCTTCATCAAGTGTTCTTTGGAAGATAGGGGTAAACACTGGCGCTTACTCAGAACTACAATTTTTGATTAACATATTAGTGATACCATAGGGTCCTGTTGCCTTACCTGTATTAACATGAGCAAAATGCTTTCTCACATCACATCCATTAACAACAACTCTGTCAGTGTTGACACCGGTAGGGGTAGTATGCAATTTGTTTTCAATTTCTGTATTAGCCAGTTCGTCACTTATGACATCGAACCTAAATTAATAATCATCAGATTATTGAAATCCCTTGCCAAGCTGTTTTGGAATAACCCTCCTCAAATTTATCTTTCATTTTATTTCTAGCTCTTGCTTACATCTTTTCACTACCTTTTTTATCTCCTGTTGCCTTGCTTTAACAAGATCATGATCCCCTCTTGAGAGTGCAGCTTTCTTTTCGAACACTAAAGATTTTAACTCTTTTGATTAACACGGTTTATTTTTTTAGAAAATACGTCATGATCTCTCAGGGATTAGCATTTCAGCACAGAACTTCATATACACCGGCACAGTAATTGTGTTGTCATGCATGTTTTGACCATCAAACACATTCCAGTCTGTGCACTCAAAGCAACCGCGCAGTCACAGAATAAGTGACAAATTAAGTAAATACAACAATCGAAGAAATAGGCTAAGATTTGCTAAATAACTGTAACACCGCCGAGGATATTAGAGCAGATGAGACGAATTTTAACAGCAGCTATAAATGAGCAAAAAGAATTTTATCTTTTAAATAACGGGATTTTTTCAAATCAAGCAAAAATATGTTGCATTATTTTACATTAATTTCAAAAGTTTTTCTAGGATAATACTGGACATAATATCAAGTAAAATGTCTCACTCTAATGTAATTCGTTACCCTAGCACATTGGCTATCACAGATTCTTCGAAGTGCCAATTCTCTTGTCCAGGTATGTCATCTGCAGACTCTCAGACATGAATATTGCCCAGGTCCCCTAATAATAGCAGGGCAGTAACATCTTGAATGAAAGGACGTTTTTCTACAAACTGTGTTGGGTTTTACCAATTTAAAGTGTCGAATAAATTTTTGAACAGTAAGTCTAG
Organism: Holothuria scabra; assembly: GCA_037179385.1. Taxonomy (NCBI): domain Eukaryota; kingdom Metazoa; phylum Echinodermata; class Holothuroidea; order Aspidochirotida; family Holothuriidae; genus Holothuria; species Holothuria scabra. The sequence goes on from CM074190.1 coordinate 35,995,287, forward strand.
AACCAGAGTCACTGTTAATTTATCATAGACTTCCTGCTTAATCATGGCCCTAAAAGGTCCAATTCCCTCACCAAACCGCACCAACACTCCCAACCTTCATACTTAAGCCTCTCCCACGATTGTCTGAAACTCTTTCTCACCAGACACAACTATCTCGGTCCGTTCCTTGCTTCAGGATATGCATAGAAGGAGCTCAATGTGTACAATCAAAATACTCTCAGCAGTTTATGCTGTGTAATTGTAAGCTTTGTTACTCTGCATTGATTTATTAAGCTGTCAATCAAAGAGCTGAGCTATTTAAGAATTTCTTTAAACCACTATAAAAGAATTGTAGTTTAGGATGAGAGGATTGGTACTTTAAATCCTGTTAGCATGACCCTCTAAAACCAAACTTGAGCTTGAACCGTATATGAAACCACATTTGAAATTCTATTTTTAGTTTATATAACACTATATTACAAATCATATTGCCCCGTCTCACACACCAGGAGCAAGAAACTTATCTACACTTGCAAAATGTGGTTGAGAGTGCTTGTGAAGCAAAGGAATTTCTGAGGTTGGGGGCTAATCACTTATTTGAAAGCGGGACCGTTCAATATGTTTAACAATATAAAAGCGGTCATTGTTGAGAATCTCAACGTTCCTGCGTTTTCACAAAACAATATTATTGCAATGAGGGCTATAGAAAATTTAGTGTAAATCAAAATGACGGAAGATGAAGCATAAAGCCCATCGATGAATCTGCTAATTGCTAATTGCTGTAATATAGATTATTTCTGACAGGAACAGATGATTCAACCTTGCGGTGCACTCTTAAAAAGTCTGGGCAAAACGGGTTGGGCACTCACAGTCTGGGTAAACGTTGGGCAAACTTTTCCTAAAGTTGAGCAAACACAGCAATGGTTGGGCAGGTGTAAGGCCATTGCCAACTAGTTGGGCAAATGTCCATGAGGTATGCGAAATGAACATGCTCAGTTCTTCCAGTAGTAGGAAAGACTACCTAGTCCGAGACAAACGACAACAATGGCGGAAGAGATGCTGGCGATAAAGCTTATTTCAGGTGGATAACGTATCTTCAGTTACGCTTTTACAGGTGTACACTAACATGTATCTCTCAGGGTAACGTTTGAAATGTTTCTCGGTCATTTCTGTGTAGAGAGTGCCAAGAATGTTTTGAAAGTTGAGGTACAAAGCTGACCAAATGGTTCGACCCGTCAACCAGGCTTATTTAAAAGCCTTAATGCAGTGTTAAAGCTGCCGTATTCTATGGTATTAAATCAACTATGACTTGTTTATAGCCTAGGGCTTTTACAACCCTCTTCCATGTATTCATTCCCATTGAAGAATCCCCGTTTCAGTATAGATATTTCATATATCCCCCTAAATTCCAAGCATTTTCTGCAATTGTAGAGCGTTCTCTTTTAACGCCAAAATGGATGAGGAACTATACCCGCAATAACCCAAGTATTCCAGAAATCATATGAACACACCTTCTACCAATCCGCAAGTTGATGTTCATCCGAAACCGTTGCATGGATGTGCCTTCCCTCTTTGTGTGGAATTCACGGCATAGCCCGACGCCGTCGAACAAAAGCATGAGCACGAGGCGCGTGGTCTCGATTTCTTGTGGGTGGAATCCAGATGACCGACTAGGGAATCCTTTCGGTTCTATTGGAAAGTCCGATTGGAGTTCCATGGGAGGTCGAAGGTATTAGAATAATCTCTTGGGGAAAATGAAAGTCTCCGGAGAGGTACAGTATAACTGGTTCAGGGTCCAGGATATCAGATTTCATAGTTTACAAACGGCTTGCCCGATCAAGTAGGATTCACTTTATTCCCTTATAAAAAAAATCCCACATAATTCCTACAGGAATCAGCATGTGGGATTTATGTGGGTTTTTGGGCATGTGGGAAAAAATTCCCACCTAATTCCCACATGAATGTGTGAAAAATTCCCACATAAATCCCACATGCTGGTCATCAATTCCCATACTGGGTTCTACCATATTCTTGAAGGGGGATTTTTCAATGTACTCAGGTCTTCGTCATTTTTTTCCATTCATCATCCTCTGCAGGCACACTACTGTATACATGTGCAGTAAACAGTCAGTGTATAATGTTCCTATGAATTCAAGTGTGTCCAAAAGAGTATTATGGCTGATTTTAAATGTAACGTTCACCTTAAAGTTCTTACAAAACTGGATACACAATTGTTTCTTCATCAAAATATTTTGTGAAGGCATGTACAAAATAAAAGTCCACTAGATGCAACTTGTTTGAGAATCAATATGTTTGAAATTCATCCAAGTTTGTTTGCAACACAATTACTGATTCCTTATAAAGTACATCACATTGCCTGCACTGTGTTCTGATGCATGCAGTCTCTTCTTCAGAATAATTTGTGACAAAGGCATGTGCAAAATCCTGATGAATGTCCATAAGAAAAGTCCACTAGATACAACTTGTTTAAGAATTAAATGATATGTTTGAAATTTGTCCAAGTTTGTATGCAACACAATAACTGATTCCTTTTACAGCACATCCCATTGCCTGCATGTGTTTTGAATATGAGAGTCCAGTTGCTGAGGCTACACCTTATAAAAAATATCTCAGTCCATGCAACAGAACAGCACTCAGACTTAGTCACTTACTTAACAGTATTCAGCACATATAGTCCACAGCCTCCACTCAAATTTACAACTGCACAGTTTGCATCCACTCTCACTGCTTGCTAACTATTAACTGCTGACTGCTGTATACAACTCTACTTGCTTTCCTATACAACTCAACACTGTGCATGTACCATACAAGGACTCCTTTCAAAAGGGCTTTGTCGTGACAGAGCCTTTGAATAAGCCAATCACAATAGACTTCCTTCATAGCTGTTCACTGCACAATCCACACAGCCATTTTGTGCCTTCCCATATGGGGAATTAAACTTCCCATACCAAAAGATGACTTCCCACATGAAGAGTTGACTTCTTATATGGGAAACTGAACTCCCCATGTGGGAATTTAACTTCCCATATGGGGATTTCAACTTTCCGTATGGGAATTTCAATTCTCATGTGGGAATTCAACTTTTTGAGGTGGGAAACTCGCACAGGCTGAATATTATCCCACATAGTTCCTGTAGGAAGTTGTAACTTCCTATAGGAAATTGCAAATTCCTATAGGAAGTTTTCATTTTCCTACAGGAATTATGTGGGAATTATGTGGGTTTTTTTTTTATCAGGGTTATTGAGGTGAGATGTTGATCGACCGCTTGCTTTCTTTGTCATTTGAGTCCTGCCTTTGTATTCTGTAGAAACTGTATCAAAACTAATTATCAGTTGGGAAGCTCAAATAAATTAAGCTCTGATGACGTCAAACGATTTTGAATTTTAGCCGCTTATGGAAGTGTACACTTGGAAGAAAGAATGGCTGTTTTATTACGTATACTTTCAATGACGAAAAAGAAACTTACCAGAATAACTTCGTTAGTTATCATATGACCAATTTCAGGCAAATTGTCGGCAAAATGCGCAAGAACACCTACAGATTTTAGGTCATCCTTTCTGAACGATTGCGAATGGTCACAAATTTGTCCTGAAATCACCCCGAAGCAGCGGCTACCAACAATTACAAATGAAATATACTTTCCCACATAGTTCCATTGATAAATTATTCCAATTTTCCTGAAGACGGTCAATCCCGCTTTGTTTATGCTGCGAATCTACTTGCAGTACACATTTTAGTTAGCTAACCATCTTGAAACGCAATGAGAGATGGTAGCTAACATCTGACTGCCATACAAGATCCAACACAATGCCATGCAACGGGCATGCACATAAGTAAGTGATGCGAAAGTATGTACATATATAATGAACGGAAGAAATTCGCAAGTGAGCCCTCGCTCCTTCGGTTTTCTCGGAAGGCTCATGACCAAGACTCTACCCCGCCGACAATCGCTATAATAGTTAAACGAATTTCTTTTGAACATTTAATTTTCTATTTTTCTTCAATAGAGAAAAAACTCAATTACGTAGGACCTTGAATAAGAATTACTGACAATTTTAACGAATGTCCGTTTTCGCTCTGGTAGGCTGGCTCGAGTATGATCTTCCAGAATGCATTTCACCGCGAGTGCTGAGGGTGTAAAGATAACAATCACAAATGAGAGTTCTGCTTCCCAACTGTTATAACGGTTGGTGTTATGGTAAGGTAAAGCTTTCATTTAACCAGGTATATGATACAACATCATTATGTAAATTTCGAGGAAAATCGTGTCTTCCGCTAAACCAAAATATTTTAACAGCGACATTATGCACACATATTAACCATATGCAATATTTTTTTGGAACTTTACAGATGCATGCAATGCCGGTAAGCATGCCATCTACCACCAAAAAACCGGAGAGCATGTACGATGCATGATATGCATTTGCGTGGGAAAACCGTTAACACAGAACTGCCAAGAAACCGAAGACACCCATCGGTGTGAAGAAGAAATAGAGAAAAAGTGGGCCTTGAGAGTGTTTCGCTTGAAAGGGTAAAAATAAACTAGTAAGATTTATCATAATGTATAAACATGCTACATGTAACGGACTTAATGAGTTCTTTGAGTCAGTTACTCAAAATCTATCAGACAATCTCCCACCTAGTAATGTTGATTTTCTTAAAGGTCTCGACTTCAATACTTAATCATGTTTGACATTTTGCAACTGACTCTGATGAGGTTCTGTGTTCTATTAACGACCTGAAAGGTTAAAAAGTCCAGGTGTTGATAGCATTCCAAGTAAGGTTCTGAAACATATTTGTGAAGTTGCTGCTTCTTCTATTTCGCATATCATAAATCTTTCTTTTTCTACTGGTGTCTTTTCCCGGTGAACTTAAAACTGCAAAGATCATTCCTATTTTAGATCTAGGGACGAACAGCAGTTCTCTAACTATAGACCAGATTCTCTTTTACCATTTGTTTCCAAAATTTTGGAACGTTTAACGTACAATAGGATTGTAGTTTTATTCATAAGCATAATATTCTTACGTCTTTTCAGTATGGCTTTAGACAAGGTTATTCAACTGAAATGGCTGCTGTTAACCTAGTAGACAAAGTTTATACAACACTAGACAATAAGCTCTCTGTAATAGGAATTTTCATTGACCTATCAAAGGCATGTGGTACAATTGACCACTCTATTCTTTTGAACAAACTGTTCGCTTATAGTTTTCGAGGAGTTGCATATAATTGGTTCAAAAGTTATCTGAAAAATAGCGTTCAGTACGCTTATTATAATGGCATGTCCTCAATTAAATTAAATTGCAATGTAGGTGTCCCCCAAGGATCTATCCTTGGTGTAGTACTTTTCTTTTTATATGTGAACAACATTCATTCTGCATCCGAAATATCAGATTTTATTCTTTTAGCTGATGACCAAACAATTCTTTTGCAGGATAAGAACTTGGGCGATGCAATTTTTAAAGCAGAGAAGGAATTTACTAAAATTTTACATTGGCTCAATGCGAACAAATTATCCTTTAAATATTCAGAAAATTAAAGCTTATTTTTTGGCAATAAAAAACATAACGATCTAAATATTTATTTACGCCTTGGAGGCAACTCTATCAAGCCGTCGCCATACACAAAATTCTTTGGAATCTCTATTGGCAATAAACTGAACTGGAAAGGACACACTTCTCATATTACTAAAACAATAGCCCGTGTAAATGGTATTATATATAAAATCAAGAATTTTCTTCATAAAAGTGTGCTCATTTTGATTTATAATGCTTTAATCCTTCCTCATTTAAATTTAGCTTCTTAATTTGAAGAAGCGCTCATAAAACCATTTTAAATAATTTACATTCCTTGCAAAAGAAGATATTCGAAATATTTATAGTATTCTATACAATACTCATTGTTCTTCTTTGTTAACGGATTCTAATATTCTAAAAAATTTTGATCTTAATAGCTATCAAGTTGGGATATTTATGTAAAAATTTCTTAATGAACTACTACCTGAAAACTTTGATTCGTTTTTTGCATACAATTGCAACTTCCACAATTATAGCACTCAAAAAAAAAAAAAAAAAAAAAAAAAAAAAAACTCAATACATGTAGATTATTCTAGGACAAAACTCAACCAATCTCAAATTCGCAGTCATGGAGCTTTCCTCTGGAATTTACTTCCCAGTGTAATTAAAGACTCAAAATCCTTGCATCATTTTAAAACATCACTGAAGCGTTACATTCAAACTTCTTTAATCAAATTTACCAAGCTTTTTAAAACCTATTTTGACCCATTGCTCGTATTTTTCTTAAGAAATTACCATCGTAATTACGTAACCAGATATCGTATTGCTTCGAAACATAAATATAACTTGTAAATAAGTGCTTCGTTTCTGGTGAATCGAATGAATATTCGTGCATAATTTGTTCCGCAATTCTATCTATTCCATGTATTTCCTCTCTGTACCTCCTCTAGGCTATGTCCCTTAGTTGATGTTCAGTTGACTTATATTTTGTCTTTACTTAAAAGGGATCAGACTAGAAAAGCTCTGCTTATTCTGATTCCTCTAACCTACCGCATTTGAAAGTTTTAGTAAACCATATAATCTGTTTAGATCAGCTTCAAAGTTTTTCAAAGTATTACAAAGTATTTCCACTTCTCCATACTATTCTATAGCTCGATTCTTAATTATAGTATAACATAATCTGTTTTTGTTGTATGTGTTTATGGTAGAAATAAACTTTACACTTGAAACTTGAAAGAGAGCTAAACGGTTCAATTCGGTTTTCCAAAAAAATGTAAAAATACACTTTTTTTAATTATGCGCAAAACCGTTACAAGTGGGGACATCACAAAATTCAAAGTTTAAACTTTCTCCATGACTGCTGGATATGAAACTTGGTCCATTAAGCTAACTACAAACATTTTATTGTGAAAGTGACACTTTAATACTCTCATTTAGTTATCGATATCAATGCAATGAGTTCCTGTAAAGAGGGGTTACATTTCGTTTTCCCCAACTGCTTGTCTGACCTATACTTGTCAATAAACCTTTCCCTCAAACTATTTAGCAGTAGAGTGTAAAGAGGTCGTAACGTGATAGTAAGAGTCTTAAAAGCCAACTATACACTTTATTTAAATTGTCTGCTCTCGTTCTCCACAAATCCACAGGTGTGTGATGCAGTTTTAGATATAATATAAGAATATGTTTTTATGAAAGGTTAATCAACGCTCGGGGTTAATACAAGCGATATACGAGGGCGTAGCCCGATTGCATCCAGCGATAGTATTAACCCCCGAGAGTACATTATACTCTACTCAATGCACAAGTCAAACATTGGCTAACCTTTTTCCTTCATACACAACAAGATTTTCATTCAAAAAGACTAAAAAGAGAGAAAACGTCGTTTCTAGATAACGGCATTTTCCACTAGAAGTGGAAACATTAAAACCCTAATAACAGTTACGGGAAATGTTCTTGCGCAATTAACGTAAAAATATACCATTGTACAAACTGGATTCAGTAGACCCATAAACCATAGAATGTAACAACTATGTTACTATATTTGGGAAATATTGCTATTATTCAAGAACTTCAGCAATCCAAACAAGGACAAAAACTTACATTTCAGGAAGTAAGAAGAAAACAATGACCCTTGACAATCCCTTGGCAACGAATTTTACATGCACCGGCACCTTTGTGGCCTAGTCTCATAAGTAAGCACGGAACGTAATTATACTTTTAGTATGCGTACACGAACGTATGCTGCTTTATTATGATTATGCCTGTACATACGTACATTATAGTGAACTTAGCTACGTACGCAAAAACACAGCACATGCAGCGCAGGGCGGTATGTGCACGTGCGTGTCTATTATGCAAGCAAGTACTACTGCATGCGCTGCACAATCCCTAAGCTAAGAAACAGATTAGTGCTAATACGCCTAGTAACGTTAATAACTAAAACGCAACGCTGAAAAGAAGCCTTAGGCCTTCTAGACCTTGTTATGTTGAAACGGTTCTATGCTAACGTTAGAAGTACGATAATTAACTTCAAGTTCAACTTTACATATCAGCGTAGACTGTTTTAATATTCGTGTTAGTTGGGCAACCATGGCGTAGGTGACAGTCGCACTCGCACTTACGTTAGTACTTAGTTATTGATCCGAACACTTGTATTTGGGGACTTTATCTTTTCTTTTTTACATTGTATTGTGTCGTATCATTTTGGATTTTGTTTACTCAATTTTAAAACGTGAGAAGAGCCTTCTTAGGCTTACCAGTGGATTGGCTACAAGGGGGGGGGGCACTGAATCGCCCAGTGCCCCCTCCCCTCCCACTGGCAATTTTCTCACCAGAATTAAAGACAATTAAACGCGGCAAATACTTCTGGGAGGTGTTAAAATCCAAAATTTTCTTTGTACGCTCCGCGCCAACTGATGGTGGCGCTACACTTGGATAGTAAGCTCCAGCGCCCCCCCCCCCACAAAAGAGTCCAGCCCCTCATACCCCCCCCCCGAAAAATCCTACTTACGCCGCTGCTAACGTTAGTTATTGATTCGAACACTTATATTTGGGGACTTAACCCTTTCCATGACTCTTAAAATTTAGTTCTTATTTACATTTTGTTGTGTCGTATCATTTTGGGTTTTGTTTACTCAAGTTTAAAACGTAAGAAGAGCCTCCTTAGGCTTACCCGTACTATCCCTGTAATTGAGTTATGTACTTCGGCACCACTAGCACAAACATGGCCAGGGCAGGCATAGAATGAAGCGAGCACTGAATAGCATTGCATGGTAATCATACAGTATCATCATGCAGCCTATGCATAGTCGTGTCTGTTTGCGTACGTAGCAGCGGACTAATGCTATGTGAGCCTGTTACGGTAATGGCACTGTAATGTCGTATGAGGGTTTATTGCATTCCTCCGCCGGTAATTCGTCCGTGTTTTGTTCCATCTCTTTCACAGACAACAACTAACGGAGCGTCAACCGTTACTATGAAAACATCTAGCCAACTTTATATGCATGTATCTTTAATTCGGAACGTTTACTAAGGAGGTGGGGGTAAAAGGTATCAATGTTCTGCAACTAATACCACAGCCCTTTGCCGGTGCTCATAGCAGGGTAATGAAATTGCACGAAATAGAACTGTAGTTCTTTTCTTTCAGAAATCTGATCATTTTAATGAGTTGTTTTTGCTGTCTCTTTCTAATACTAGACCTGCTCTTACGTACCTTTCTGTCCTAAAATGTAAAAAAAAAAAGGACGAAATTGCTTGGTACAGTTATCACTTAATCTTAGGCTTCGAACCCCTACGCACATTTCAGCTAAGTGTAGTTTACACCATATATTGGAAAAATTCAACAGTAAATAACTCAACTTCAGCGCTTCTTCTTACCCGAAGACCTTCTCGATGTTTTTATTCTGGTAAATAATCAGCTCAGAAGGGAAAGAGTTGTGCAGGAATGAAAGGTTCATATTTTCTGTTAGCCGATTTGAAAAAAAAAGGGGGGGGGGGACATTAAGATAACGCGTACGTATTATCTCCAAACGCAAAGGGGAAATAGATTCCTAATGTGTCTTTATTGTTTTATTTCAGCCTAAACATCCTGAAGGCATACCGACTTTTCCCTATAGACCTTGTGAACATGATGTCACAGTGCCGAAAGTACGCCCTCTCTTGGGGGCAAAACAGACCAACACAGACAAACACAGACAAACGCAGACAGCTGATTTGTCAATCAGTCGAATGGACGCATTGTCTGTTTCACGTGTAGACGAATTCGCCTGCATATGGCCACGTGTTCCATTGTTTTGAGTTCAATGATGACGTCAATATGTCGTCAATGCACAAGGTCTTTGGGTGGATCCATCATATCATATTTCATATGTAACACAATAAAAAAAATGCAAACAGGGATGAGAGCATGAACTACACTTAAGTTCATGCCATCAACACGTTACAATGCTTACAAAGGGGCTAAAATATTTGAAGATCTCTCCAATATTAAAGTCTTAGTTTAAGAAGGACTCAGTCTTAGAGAAATAGCTCCCGATAATTCTTAACTCGATGCCCTGAGTTAAGCAATTAAGGAAAATAGTATAGAGGACAGCTCTTTTAAATATTCCAAACTCACAAAGAGTAAAATGCTTATTGCTGGTGGAGCTCCGCTGAAGTAACGCATGGCAATGGAGGAGTAATTTAATTTCATACCCCGATTATTAAAAGCGCCTTTGCATCAACCAGCCGAAGATATAACCGTAAATCATTAATGACTAACAAACCCCGGCAGGATGCGTCAAATTTTGGCAAAGTCCATGTGCGTTCAGAAACAGAGTTGACGTAAGGAAGCATGCGCAAACTTTTATTTCTTTCAGTTTTTTTTTCATGAAATGCAATTAAACGGGATATGGTGAAACGCATGTAAAATAAGTAGGAGAGCCAATTTTTTGGCATTTTTTCACAACGTTGGGAATGTATACGTAGGCCTATGATTCTTTGGGTACCAACTACCCTTGCGATATTATTGACTTCGGTAGTGGAAAATAATTGTTTTCTTGTTGGGACATTAGGCAGGGGAAGTCTGGACACCAGAAATTGCTGCACAGGGACATTTCACTTCACACGAGAAAATATAAATATACAATGTAGTGTATATAATCTGTGGCGTACCTTCGGGGGCTTATGGGATCGAGCCCTTCTTCTCAATCGTTGCGCTCCAAGCGCCCCACAAGCGATCTGGGCCAAATAACTTCACTCGACTGGGCTACTCAACTCGATAATGATAGACTCTGACTGTAGAAAATCTCCATTCCAATCAATCAACTGAAATCAGTGGCGTACAGAGGGGAAGGCCGTTAGGCCATTCCCCTCACTGATGCCGATTTGTTTTTGTTCCTAAAAATACGCAAACTTTTTAACACAAATTTTACTTCAAAAGGTAGCTAATGTGGCACCAGATAGCATGCAAGGACACCTTACTTTTCAAACGCCTTCAAAGAAGGAAGGGGGAACTTCCTCCACTAGGACACTCCCCAAGGCTGGCGATCACGCAACATACTCCATGTCCCTACACTTCCATGAGAGAAACCCTGGGTACGCCACTGACTGTCATTGGAAACTACACACTGCATTTCAAAGTGACACATCGCAGTTGACGTAGTGTGAACGCATCCTGTACAGACAGGAATGCATCTTGACGGATCAGGAAGGATGCGGAAAAAAAAAAAAAAAAAAAAAAACGTGTTGTTTCCGGAACCGAACGCAACGCATCTTGTGTGGACAGGCCTTTACAAGGTAAAAATATTTCAAAAGCGATGAAAATTGACATGGCTTACAAAAATTAGAAAGAATAATTAAGATTTCAGAAAAGTTCTGGTAAGACGTTTCCCTCTTGTAGATAAAATTCTGGTAGTATATTTCTCTCCTGTAGATAAAATTTCAAAACGTTACCCTTCTGTAGATATTTCACTGTAGTTAGAGGTTATAAAGAGTCCCCTTACTAAAAACACAAATAATAAATGAAACAGGTTGATGGAAATTACTGTTTGAAGTTGGGGCCTGGATTACCAATTACCAATAAAAAAAACACAGTTTACGAAGAGTAATTGGCCAGCTTTTCTAACTCGTTATTATCAAAACTAATTGTAAGATAAGAAGAAAAAACGCACAGATGGAGAAAACAGAAAAAAATTGTGTTTATATCTGTTTAAAACATAGTCCCCAGACCTCTGCAGCAATTAGTTTATGTCTTTCAGTCTTAATAAATATAAGACTTTGCATAACATACTTTTACCAGCTCAAAATCAAAGTTTCGTTTTAATTCTTTCTTGAAGTAATTTTAAAAATGCCATGATGAGAAACACTGAAGCCTTTAATTTGGTTTTAAGTAAATTGATCTTTAAATTACAATGATAACACTGTGCGTATAAGATCGTCAAGGACGTCCCTGGCTTTCGATAAATGTTTGGTGATACTGGAACATATTCCTAACAACGTTGTACCTCATTTTTATTTTCCAAAGACGGTGAATCTACCAGAAGAGATGGAATAGAAAAATGTAATCAACGGACTCATGGGAGGAAGGCTTTTAAAGTGGGGCGCCAACGTTTGTTGGCAAAGATGGAAAAACCAAATTATTTTGTCATATGTATTGAAATGAAAAACAATATGGATTATATCGTCTTTCATTCACTCTGCTTGCAATGCTCTCATATCCATCCTTTATATATTCGCTGTCAAATTTGTTCACCACCTCATCCGTTCATTTCTATTGCCAATACCCTAGGGCATATACCACCTTCCGTGTGGTTCTTCCGGCAACCACCAAGCCAATGTCAAATGTAACTGTCTATATCTCTGTTACAGTTTTCCATAATATGCCCACCCCCAATCATTCATCTCCGATATCAAAATAGGCCAACATCCCCTTGACTGTCTTTCAATCACCCCAGGCCGCCCGTCCTGTCCCCCCAAAAAGGCTGGCGCATTATAATTACATACGTGATTATATTTTTAAAGAAAACCTGGACCCCAAAGCACCCTCCACCCCTCCCCCGAAAGTAAGTTAGTAAGATGGAGCTTAACGACACACCAACACTAATGTGTTTTATAGTGTCACCAAGTTAGTAAGACTAAGTTACAATTGGGGTAAAACTACCTAAAACAGGAAAGGTGGCAGTAAAAAGGTCAAACGGGGGGTTAATTTCAACGAAAAGGATAGCAAGGCGGGGATCAGATCAGAAATTTCTATACAGTCCACTTTCCTAAGAAAGCCAAGAATAAGGGAAGGATCGGTTTGTTCAAAGCTTTCAGGTTGGACACGGTGTAGTATTTCTGGAGAATACGGGAGTTTTCAAAACAGTCAACGAGGATGTGACTGACGGTGACAGCACAGTGACAGGGTATACATTTTGGTCTTTCATCTCCGTGAAGTAAAAAGGCATTGGTAAGGTACGTGTGCCCGATGGGGGACCTTGTCAGAACTAAATCGTCTCCCCGTTTATTGAGGACTCCGTTTCCCCCATTTCCTACCGTAGATTTTACTCGGTATAATTTGGTTCCTCGAAAGGAATCCCACAGTTCTTGCCATTTTGATTTTATAAAGCCATTGATGTTAGGGCGGTAGTCAGTGTGAGGCAAGGAGAAAGGGGCGACATCCATCTGTAGGCTTCTTTAGCAAGTGTGTCTACCCTCTCATTTCCTAGTATCCCCACGTGACTAGGGACCCACGCAAGCACAACTGACTTTAGTTGAACCGAGTAAGCTTCATGGAGAGCTTTTATCGACGGGTGTTTAAGCTAATTGCTTTTCAGTGCTAAAAGGCCTGAAATTGAGTCTGTGAACACAACAAACTGGTTGCTATCCGATGTCTCAATCAGATCGAATGCCATTTTGAGTGCCTGAAGTTCGGCAGTAAATATCGATGCATCATCCGTTTACCTACCCCGCCACCCCCCCCCCTCCTTGGGGGATGGCGGGGTAGGTAAACTGTGCCACAGATTCAGGGTTGCTGTACACCTGCGAAAGTGATTCCCCAACACGGAGATCAAATAGACGTATAGCTGATGGTTTCCTCATACATAGGTTTTTTATATGGAGGGGTGGTTCATTTGCTTTGATGTAAAGACTCTGCATTGGGGAGGTACGGAAAGCTCCCAGGCAGATCCTAAGACCTATGCTATATACATTGAGGAGTTTTCTGAGATATGACTCACGTGCAGAGCTACCTCCCTCCCCCGAAAGACAAACTATATAAAGCTGTGATGAAACGTTCCCTCTTACTTTTTTTTCATCTTCCATTTCTGCCTGATTAACTCTTGTCGCTTCAGGGAGGAAAAGAAGCCCACTACATGCAGACTTGATTAAGTCAAGTTTCATATCTGATTTATTGATTGACAGTAAAAGCTGTGAGTCAATACACAAAAACTTACGTAACATTTGGGGATAGCTAACCATTTATTCAGCATGTGTTAATTGCTTTTCACGCAGTGTGAAAACAATGAAAGCATAGCTCATTTGAGGTCACAGATCATGTAACAAACTCAGATATTAGTTACATCCCATACCACCTTTGATGTACTGGGGTGTCTTTGTTCCTTTTTCAAGAAGCGACGTCACAGCATGGAATCCGTTTCCTTTTTTCCAAAGGTAAAATGATATCATATGGGAATTTTACCGACATTCTCTACATGTTCCCAAAATAGAGTACCTTTTGTAGTGACGTACATGCAGATCATTCTCTAAACTGAATGTCTATGTTCCCTTAACTGAGTTTATTGTGTTACTACTGGAAGTTACTCGACTGTAGTAGCTCGCGACTTACATTATTCAATGATTCGAGGAAACAATAAATTGTTCATTGTGTGCAAAAACTCTAATTATATACAGATCATGCATGCGAAATTTTATACCCGAAAGGATCAAAATTTCGATTACTAATTCGTATTTATTGCCAGGGAGTATTTTATCATCATTGGCCCACCTTACTTAATTAATGATAATGAACAATGGATAAAAGTCACATTTGAGCTTGTCGAATATACGTTTTTGTCATTATGGATGTTTAGGTAACATGATAACTGTCGCCACCAATAGATCAAATAATGTCAACAATAAAATATACATCCCAAGTATATGCACGAGATAATTTTAATTCTGGATCTTAGCAAAGAACTTCCGATAAAATTTCAACGCTTCAACCTTGGATTTTTTTTTTAATTATCTACAAGTCTAAGACACCTTCTAAGTGGCGTCATCATTTCAACGAGCACTACGGTATTTCGCTGTACGCTTGACGTTTCTGCACCTTCTTAACACATTTAAGAACAACAACAGCTAGTGAGCCGACGAAAATGATTCCAATAGCAGCGGGAACCACATACGACCAGGATCCAAGACCAAATGTGCAAACATCGGCTGACATAAGCAAAATATGAGCAAAGAAAGGTAAAAACACTGCAAAACATTTGAAACTCTAATATTTCTGAAATAGCAGTATCTCTAGTCGTAGAGGCGTATGGACACACAAATCTTGACTTTAAGGAAGTACGTACCTTGCTTCTTGCAAATTATCGAACAAAAACATTTCAAAAGGGGACAGATTGTTATCAGTTCGTCTGAAAATTCTCCTCAGAAAACAGTTCAAATATGACTAAACAATAAAAAGTTGACAACGGGCAAACTGAGATGCAGTCAGCTTGAAGCTCTGAGATCGATAGCGATACCACACAATTGTTTGATGCAATAAAGCCTTAGTATACTCCACTCAATTCATATTGTTTCTAGTTACTATAGACAAATTCGGACAGCAAGTGATGGTTTATTTAAATGGGTTCTGTCACCTTTCAAAACTTGCCCCTGATGTTGAAGCGACCTTCTTGTTTTGTAAGCTCAATGTTATGAAGAGTGAACTGGGAGGAGGAGAAAACTTTCCTTCTACAATTGAATAAAACTTCTTTCAATAACTAAATCTTAAACTGGAGAATTAAACAATAACAGGGAGACATATAACTATTATCATATCATTATCATAAATCGAAAATATTACCTCTAATTTTAGCAGCAAATTGCCTCATCGCCAGATTGTTCAAAACGATATGAAATTTTGCAATGTTGAAGTTTATTCTCTTAAAACAAATTGGTGAATTGCGCAATTATATCTGACTTTCTTGTTCTACAACTCACATAACCTACTGTGTGTCCCTTTAAAATAAAATAAAAATGATTTTATGACCTTCAAAACTTCCTGCTTGCTTGCATAGCACAGAGAGGGCTTAACTAATTAATTGCATTAATCAGTGAAAATAAGAGTGATACCACACTAGGTACAAGATTCAGTAACTTTTTCTAAAGTCCTCCCGACTCTCTGGCAAAGGGCCATTCGACGAAACCAAACTATAAACTGCTTCAAGAAGAAGCTATATACGTCAACTGGAGGACAACACTTGCCCAACCCCCCAGAAATAAAAGAATTACATCAGAAATTATTGTGGAAATATACTACTTAAATTAAGGTGAAAAAACTTCAACGTTTTATATATTATTTCAGAATGTCCTATGAAGATGGAGGTTAAAATATAAGTTCGTTTTTTAACTTGAGGTACATCTTAAAGTAAAATTATAATGACATTCGCCATTGAATAAAACAACATGATATTTCCCTCAGGTGTTTCTTAAGACTTCCTATATATGAGGCAAAACCATGACCAGGATATGATAGAAAAATGGGGATACAACAATCCATTTTTCAAGTAAAAATTTGAACATTTCACGAAAGGGGAAACAGTTATCATGTCATCAGAACTGAACTGCGACGTCATTATGAGAACTCGATACACAGCACAACCCGCACTCTTAAAAAAAATGGGCAAAATTTGCCCAACTTTTTGACCAACACTGGGCATCTATTCAACAACCTAAACAGTTGGGCAAAACTTTAACCAACCAAATTTGGTAAAGTTTGAACCTAACTGTTGGGCAGGAAACTACCCAACTGTTTGGTAAATGAGCATTTAAAACATACCCACTTGTTGGGCACGTCTTTTATTAAGATGTTGGGCAAATGCATTCACCAACCGTTGGTTAAACGTTAATCATCTTTTCCATAACCGTGGGTGCTTTTTCAACATCAGTTGGGCATATTAATTCTTTAACCAACTGTTGGGCTAATCCCTAGTGCATTTCCCTAGTAAATGTGGCCATTTATAAATCAGGCTCAGATTATCCGACAATAAGGCATCATGAAAACTTGAAGATTGTGTTGAAATAAATATGCGCACATGGCAAGGAGAGAAGTATCCAATGATAGAATCAAACGATTAGGAAACCGTGATGCTGCCATAGTAAGCCAAAGGATGTAGGCTAGCCTAGTCTGTAGGCTAATCAAACTCACATTGACACATTACAGAACCCAAACATAGTGTTAGGCTATGTTAGCCTAGCCTGGATGAGCAGGCGAACGTTTCGGCCATGGCTCAGTAGCAGCACCAGTTTCTTCCTAAATCGTGTTGATGATATCTTCGTTTTAACATTAAATACTCCACACAGCTCCTTGTACTCGTATTTAGCCTCAAACACACTCAAGAACCCTCCAAGCTCCATTCCTCAAGGTAATCTGAGACATTAATCAGCGAGATAGTTGTCGTTCGATGAGCTGCTAATGACTTTGAACCACTGAAAAATACGTACGTACGCCTGTTCTTAACTTTCACATGTTCATTGTGTCCAATGCTTTTATCACATTTACGTATGCGGAACGCGCAAAGTTTATTGCCCAACCAATGAGCAAACATTATGCTAATTAGCAATTAATTACCCAACAAGTAGATAGACCAAATATATGCCCAACCGTTGAGTGTAAGCTTGTTAACAGTTTGCCCAACGATTGGATAGTGGAATAAACGTGAATCGAAGAAACGTTTTTACCATTATATGAGCAAAGTTTGACCAACATTTAACCAAAGCGTTTTACCCAACGAAAATATTGCCCAGTGTTTTAACAGTGCGTCCATATACAATATGTTGTGTTACAACAAGGGCAGCGCAGTACATACACACACATACAAAGTATGTTGACCTTTGCTAGTGCAGTTTGAAATTTTTTGCCATATTCCATATTTATCTACCCAAATTAGTCTCGCTGTTGAGCTACGAATGCATGCAAAATTCCAAGAATGTTAAGCACGTGACATAATAAACATATCACATTTCTCACCGTCCGAAATCATATTGTGGGCAAAGCGGGACTTTATAGCACATAAATGGAACAGTGCTATAGAACATGACAGCTGAACACTCAACTCGCCATGTGTCAGGGATTGTTTTGAGGACATAGGTGGACGCCACAATCACGGTCACCTTGTAAAATCCCCAATCCCATTCAATCCCCAAATGAAACCAAAACTATATTTAAATGATCGGAATCTCATTTCCACTTTATGCAAAGATGGCGTCACCGGGAGTTATCAAAGTAGAGACGAAATAAGGAAAGAATTGGAGCAAATTGGGTAATTCGTCAACCAGTTTTGTAATGTAACTTTTGTCAAGATCAAGCGCTCATAACTTTGAAGAATAAAGCAAAAGAAAGAACGCAAGAGATATCATTTGCACCTGTTGCACTAGATAATTGGTTAAATAACTTGGCTACTTTTGGCGTGTAAGACTTACTTTTTATCTGTATCTATTGTGTGATTAGTTGCTTTAATTTCTTGTTAAATTTATTTTGAAAGAAGTGTTTACTTTTGCAACCTTCCAGCATATAATAAACTATCTCATTAAGTGTTTGATATTGGTCATACGGAAATCAGATTAGATTGGCTGCTGTCTTAGAGTAATGTTGGTCCAATCCTTTGTTGATGCAAGTGGCTGTTAATTTGGTCGCAGTAATTATTGTACTTTGGAACTGTGATATTATAAACGATATATCGTATTTTTACTTTTTAAAGCATTCTAAATGACAAAAATATCTAAAGACCAGAGCTGATTTATTGCTCTAAAATTTTGTTCGAACTCTTACGCTTCTGTTTCTTTTGAAATTTCTTTTATGTTCCACTCATTTTGTAGTTTCAGTTGTTAGGCTGCAGTAATTGAAGTTATCATTTCTTCCAATTTTTGGTTTTCCAGGGCTCTCAAAGAGATGACTTGCCCCTGAAATTGATGAGCATCAAAGCACGTGACAGCGTTTACATCCTTGCAGGACTGTAAGAATTTTCGATTCAAGCTGACATGCAGTATGGTTACACAATTCGAGCACTGAGTAATATCGTTTTGGCGGGATATTACATGAAACGATACGTTCGATTTTTTATAAGGCTTTGATAGTTATGGAATCACTGCACCCGTTTAATTTGAAACTGTTTTAAGTACTGTTACACACAAACTTTGCTTCTACGAAGACTTGCATTTAACTTTTAATGATACCGGTATCAACATCATGGATTAACTTATCGTATACAATATACACTTATGTACTATTATCATTTTTTATGATGTACTTACCACCACGTTGCTCGTACATTCTTTTCGAAGGTTGCTCCTGTATGGAACTCGTTTCAAGCAAATCTCGTAAATAACGGCGTCATTGGTAGTAACGGCGTTGTACATTGAGTGAACAACTGTGTGATTATCATTAACGGCGTAGTAAATTTTGGTAACCATGGCAAATTTTTAAGTAATCACGTGCTTAATTTTGTTAATAGCGGCGTGAACAGAAGTAACCGAGTACTACAAGAGGTTAACAACGGCGTATTCGGTTTCAACAGCCAGCTAAAAGTTGGGAACGTCCTTGTCGCGATCAACCGCCGGTGAAGGTATCTATGTAATTTCAATCAACAACGTGCAAACAAGAGCTAGTGGCCCTGTTCCATTTAACGCAAACACAATTAACGACGATGTAAACGGTAGTAACCATGTAAACTTGAATGGCGCTTGTAGTCAAAGGCGCCGTTTAGATAGAAAGCTGCTGGGTGGAGGCGTGGCAAAGTGTTTACCAGTACTTCCACTTTCCAAGTATCTGTGGTCACTTGCCGGGGGTGGGGCAAAAGACCATATTTTTCGACTGAACCCACCTTCCCTTCCCCTCCTCCGACAAAGGCTTGATATATTGTTCAGAGGCCCAGGGTTCCTCAGTACAATGAACTTAACTGAAGCTAAGCCATAGGTGTTTAGGAGCATTCCAGTTTGTAGGCAGGGGATTTTCTGCTTGAAATATGTAATTTTGTCCGAATGACTACCTAAGCGGAGCTCCACCATCAGTTGGCGCGGAGTGTACAGAAAAGTTTGAAAAACTGCGACATACACCTGCACACTCCCGTCTTCCCGTATAATCCTGAAATTGAAATCATCTCAGAACACTTTAGCAACTTTCACCCGAATCTTCAACCTTTTCGGGTAAGCTGTTGCGCACGGCTATGAAGTGAGGCTGAGGAGATTTTTTTTTATAAGCTACCAGAATAAGTCGCGATTTTTGAAATTGTTTTGATTTACTGAGCTCATTACCTGACTATAATGCTTCTTTTTGTAAAGACACGCTCAGAAATTTTCAGTGTAATTAATTAAATTAAAAACATGCCAGACTTTTTAAGATTCAAAAATGTCTGCCCGACTTCCTCCAGACCCTTTTCCTAAAATCAAGTCATGCGAGAATTAGCTTAGTAACTTTCGTTTGGAAGAGTGGGCGACTACTGATTCTCTCAAGCACGATATCACTGCTAACCATACGGTATTATCGGTATGTTATGTTACAGCTAAAAACGATTCAAATTGCGAAAGACAAGAAATTTTCTCTGCTTTAATCAGACTGACATTCATAGAAATGAAATTGCACTTAAAACGTCCACGGGTTTATCTGAAACAGGCTTCAACAAATTCCGGCCCGCCCGACAGTCCGGGAGAAGTAAAAAGTTACCGGGTCAAGTACACTGCTCAAAGTCGTAGTCCACCGGGAAAGTTTCATAGGAAAATCTCCACAGAGCAAGTTTAAGGTGAACAAATGGATATGCATGTGGACAAGTAGACTAAAATGGGGCAATCAGGGTTTGACAGAGCAAATTAACCTTTCGTTGCAACACCTTTATTTTCTTTCTAAACTGTTTGTTCTCCAGAATAAAGAGACATTGAAGAGGTTTTTCAAATGAAGGAATGTTAATAATGCATATTCATTACATTTAAAAGAGAATTTCTAAATATTTTTTGGGTAAAAAAATCCGTTTGTATGCAAAACAAGGCAACCATCTCTACCCAGTGACTAATCACAACTTCAGACTATCATTACAGATCAGTTTTTGTTAGTAAGAACTCAATGAATACTTGTGATGCAGCATTATTGTGAACTGAAAATTATGAAAACATCTTAAAAGAACAGCTAGCCCGATAGAGTTACTTAGATGACGTTTAACCTCCTAGTTTCCAACCAATTGATTCGAGTCGAGCTGGACACAGCCTTTTTCCATTAATGGCTCATTGGCTTGTTTTTTTCCTGGCGCCATTGCTTATGCCGAGCATCACACACAATGGCTAGTACGAAAAACAAGTAACAAAGAAGAATTTGTGGAAGGTCGTCTGAAGTTAGGTAATCTCCTTCCCTTTATTTCTCTCCTTTTCTCTTTCTCTACCTTTCTCTCCCTGTTTGTTGTCGAAATGTAGAGGCAATTACAAATAAATTGCCTAAAGCCTTTTAATCGTAAATACATCGGTCAATGAATACAGGTTTCCACTCACCAATATATCACTGTTCTGTGTAACTTTAGATTGTCATAATTCAGTCACAACAGAAAAATCAAAGCCAAGGTGGAAGTACTGGTAAATACTTTGCCACGCCTCCACCCAGTAGCTTTCTATCTAAACGGCGCCATTGACTACAAGCACCATTCAAGTTTATATGGTTACTACCGTTTACATCGTCGTTAATTGTATTTGCGTTAACTGGAAGAGCGCAACTATCCCTTGTTTGCACGTTGTTGAATGAAATTACATGATTACGTACACCAACGGTTGATCGCAACAAGGACGTCGTTATTCACAAGATTTGCGTGAAACGCGTTCCATACTTCTGAAAATAACACAGACTTGACACGATCAATCACAAAAGTACTTGCTGTTTTACGCTAACGTCATCTAGTACGGCATAAAGGCTTCCGACTTCCTTAAACCACGTGTTCCAAAGAAACACATTACAAAACTGTGGGCATGTATGGACCGAGTATTTCCGTTCTCTCCAACAAGGGACCCAGGACGAAAACGCTCTAATTTACAAGTGAAATCTGTTATAGCCTGTCTGTATCCCACAAAGATCACGGCGTTGGCAATTTGTATTTCGCTTGGGTTCATTTACTGCCCGTGGTCTCGTGACTCTGATAAGCCTGTTGGTTCCAATTTCAGTTTTATTTCGAAGTCAATTACAATACATTCATAAAATAGGATTGAATAGACAGGTGGGTAGAGGGTCTGTCATACAAAACGTTTCGGTTCAGGCAAACAGTACCCTAAAAGGTAATTAACAAATAAACGTATGAAATGGAATAATTTGGACTGGTTGATAGAAAATGATAAATTGTATTGAAGTTTGGACATGATCGTGACCATGCAGCAATGTATATGAATTGTGCTGCATGAACCATTGGAATGAAACAATCCGCATTGTTTAAAATAACGTAACCTGGCATATCATATGATGCATTCGGCTAACCACTGGCTCAGTTTTTCAGCAAAGAAACCTCTCAACGACGCAATGCCATATCCTATGATTAGAATCTGAGCAAAGCGAAAAAATGTCATCTTGTTTTGCGCTTGGCTTATTCTGTGGACTGCTATCAAAATGTAAAATAAAGTGATAAATATCACTCAGCAATCTCTATGTTGTTCATTATTAAAAATCGTGGACAGAGAAAATTTTCACGACGTGCGTAACAAGGCATGCGTTTAAGCAGCGGCGTGGCGTGAGTGTTACCTTTTATTAATATTATAAAAGATTAATATAAAGCAAATATTAACCCCAAGTAAAGTAATCACTGAAATCAGAGTGGGATGCAATTTATAGCAAAATGATTTCAAAAATAAAATTCGATGAAAAAGAAAAGTAATTATAACATTCCCTTCTAGTGGGAAATTGGATTGCAGCAGTTTGAGTTCGCTGTAACATTTCGGGAAATTTTGTTTACAATAAACAGTTCCACTTAGTCACATAAGTTCAGGCATAGAATCGTTTTTGTTGGTATTTTTATACAGCTTTCATGTCCATGATTCTGGTAAAAGAAATTTGAAATAGTCAGCCTAAGAAGTACATTTGGTGTGTTGGTAAGATTTTAAACGTTCACAGTCCACACGTATGTACTGGTCCTTATAGGCTGTGATTTTGGGAACCAGGGAAATATTCCCTCCAAAATCTTTTGGTGAGACATCATGTTAAAATTCTCCCATAATATGCTGACGCTAAACGGAACTAATATTTTCAAACTAAATTTAGAAAAAATAAAAACTTCCACACGCAACGGGCACGAACATCTTTAGATGATGTTGCTCAAGTTGTGTACTTAGGCTAAAAACATGTTTAGCAATAAAACACTTATTTTGCCTCTATTTGTTAAACAAATTTAAATTCTAACGCAGTTTCGCAGTTCGCGCAAAACGTTTTTCGCAAAACGTTTTTACAAAAACGTTTAATTCTTAAAAACTTTTTGGAGTCTAAGGGACCCTCTCCAAAACATTAAGAGTGACATGTTACTCTTTACAGTCAGATAAGCGAAAAATATCCATTTGGGGTGAAAATTTTCAATCGAGAAGGAGTCGAAACCGGATTTCCCGCTAAAAGATTGAATAGGCAAACTGAAGTTTAAGATGTGTACCTAAATTCAGTTTTGAATTTCGAGAGCCATGTTGGCTAATGGGTTATGTTAATCTTCATTAGCATATCCGGAGGGAAGCCAGGGACTATGACCCTCAATTGAGTTTAAATTTGTTGTCATTGAACTAAAAGTTGACTGTACACAGTTGGTGCCCCATGATTATCTCATTGTCTTAGATGTTTCCGTACTTCACTGTGTTTAAGTAGGCACCAGTGAGCACCAGTCTTTCGAATCTATCCCAAAGTCTTTGCGCGCTTGGTACGATTTCAGCTTGAGTGATGTATTTTTTACTGTCTTTAACGAACAAAAATTATTCATCATCATTCATGGTTGATAGTCGGCGTGCGAAAAAATTATTGATGAGCACAACATTCAAGGCGATAGGCATTTACGTGTTAAGTATGGGAATTTTTTCTGCCCTTGTGTTCGTCTGTGCGCTTAATAAAACTTGAAAACTTTATCAAATGACAAGGGAGCAGGTTTACCTTGCAACTGGCAAACGGATTCATGTGGAACTGAAGATTTCGGTGCAGTCTGCATGCAAAGTTTGTGGTACAAATGGTTTCTAAAGCAACATTTTCGACATGGCTGTCTCACACTCATCATGGTTTGCAACTTTTGACTTATTTTCATTGCACCATCGGAAAAATCAACACATGGAAGACTTTTCGAAATAAGACATTTATCAAAAATAAGGTGTACATCCTCAAAGTGTCTGTAGGCGGTGTCCTTTCAGTGAAAACTTATGGATTTACTTAATAATTTGAGATTGAAGATTCTATGAAAAATCTAAAATCTCAAATTGCTATGAAACATTTGCATGCACTTGGTACATTTTAATCTTCGGTAATTTGGATTTATTCTTTAAATACGCCAAAATCGTATGCAGATGATTCAACGGTATAGTGAGTTACACACCAGGACTGAAGCAATGTTTTGGCCCCGCTTCGCAGCCTGGCAACTGCCATATTTTACACTCAATATGTGAGTGATATCGGCACTCTAAAATTGGGGAGTATGTCTCCTTCCACCTTCCTAAAGGATTTTAAGTTTTATTCGTGTAGGGGTGAGGTTTGTTCCCGACCAAGTCATGGATTCATTTTAATCATGTTCAATCACCTACCTTGACTCCACCTTCGCTCTTCATTTCGTCGTCTTAAAATGTACAGCCAGCACCTCTACAGTATTTGCTGAGAGAAATCAGATTAAACACGTACAAGCGTTTTACATTGGCGTAAGACAAGACTGCTTCTTTTGTTTGGATATCGTGTTTTAAGAGCCGAAATAGGAATTTAAGTCATAATGACGTATGCTTATATAAATCTATCAAATTTAGGTTGTTGCACGTAGTATTTTAGTTAAATATTTTTCGGATTGAATGTCTGTGAGCTACGTTTCTGTACACGAATCAGTTATTAATTATGTGCCAAATAGTGATGCAAACCATGCTTATGACAACTGTAGCCTAAGGCTGGATAATAGAATAGAAATATAAGACTCGTATGACGTCTGCACATTAACATGGCTTAAACTTTTCGTCCCTTCTAAATTTGCCTAAGTACTGCCTTTTCAACGGTTTATTTAAAGCTCAAAAGATTAATTATACGCGTTACAAGTAAACTACGTATTACAAATTCTTTTTGTGTATTTGTTGTGCTTGTTTGAGCTTAACGCTCTAAATTTGAGTTTTTTTCTTCTATGGTCAACATCAACCAAGTTATTCACCTTTGGATGTTCAACTTGGCAGCGATTTTAAAGAATAAGGGGTTCTTACAAATCTGTACAAAGAAAAGCGCGGAGGGCAAAATCGTGAGTCGAAGTTTTAAATTTAGTTTTTTATCTCTTTTACCTAGTCTGCCTGGGAAATATTTCACAGGGCTTTGAACAAACCTAAGGAAAATTTCTCTAATTTCCAAGGAAAGTATATCATGACTACAAACTACTGCTATAGCACGTCAATCGTGCAGCAATTTACGATGCAGTTAGTAACTAGGCATACAGTATTGCCACTTTGAGAAAATATTTTGTATTTCCAGTAGGCTGAATTGTTTGTTGGATTCGTGTACAGGTAAAGTATGCGTGAGATACATGAAATTCTGTAGTCCTTTGTTAAGCATGTTTACCAAAGGTTTACTGCACTGCAGGGAAACCCTTGATGATACACGTAAAACAACTGTCAGCCTTCTTTCCTCGGAATTTTCTTTGACGATCAACAGATATGCCGTACACCTACTGAAGTATTTTAAACAGCCCACCCTGACGAATGTACTTACAACATTAGCCACTGTCCGTCCCAACACATACCTTAGAAGCTCAAAGATGGGGGCACCCTTTTCTTTTTACTGTACGATAGTGACATATACCTTATCATCTCTTATCAGGTAAACCCAATACTGCAAGATAGGGAAATGATTATTCCATACACAGTCCCGAATCAGCATCATTTTATTTAAGGTTTGTATCAGATCTCAGTTTTGGTGGGATTAAGTTCATTGATTCTAGGAAAGAATCTTGGCTGATTTACATTCTGTTTTGTTTGAAGGTTTAAAGGACATTCGTTAGAAAGATGTTGGGGTACTGTAGATATTGCTTTACTTGCTTGACATATTATAATACCCTTGGGCACACATATGAACATGCGCCCCATTTTAGTAACAAATAGACCCGACTTTTCCGTTTACTTTTGTCAACCAATTGGCATAAGTCGGGAGGACCACGGTCATTTCTAGTTGTGGCTCACTGCCTTGTTTCCCTACTTCATTCCTTATGCTGAGCATCAAGCAATTTGAAAAGAAAAAGGTTCAATCTTTTAAGTTTTAATAAAAACCGGGCCCGGATTTGAGACACTCCTTTCACTCAGTTTGTACAAATAGTAGGAAATCGAAATAGGCGCACCAAAATGGACAATTCTGAAAACATTTTAACAAAGCATGTACATTATAGCAATCACGTATTAAGCACTTGGCAATCGTGAGATGCATCCCGTGGAAGGTCGTTCAATGTAGAGCGTCAGACAGTTTCAGTTATGCATTGACGCATTCTTTTTTTCGAGCAATTGAACCAAAATTACGTGGTCTTTGAGTCACGAATAGTCATTTTCTTTCGTTATAATGAAGTGGAATTCAGATGCGAATTTTGAGTCAAACTTTACAATAGCTCACACATCAGATTTAAAATTTGGGAAATAAAATTTAAATTTAATTGGATCATACCACTTTAAAGTAATAATATACCTCTTTAACTTATTAACTTAATTAATATACTTTTAACATGAACAGGGAATTTACATGACAACCAAACAGAGCCCCTTGTTCTTGAAAATGATTGATCTCCTGTTTTTAGTGCAGGGAGGTTTTGCGTAAGCTTGTAATGAACTCACGAAAAATGTATTTGCTTCTTTAAACCCTTTTAACGTTTTGGTGCCTTCAGCCTAGAATACTTTGAAGGTCAATTAATGCCTCCAAAACGATGTTAAATTCAAAACCCCAAAACGTGAGCATCAAGTACCTGATATAGAAAAAGGAAAATATTCTAATTTGCAAGGACACAAAAGCAAAAAATAAAACATATATTTACACACACATATATATATATCTATAAATATATATATATTTATATATATATATATAAATATATATATATATATATATATATATATATATATATATATATATATATATATATATATATATATATATATATATATATATGTGTATATATACTGCTGAATATACCGTTAAACTTAATCACACACAAAACTCTCATGCAGGTAAACATCAGGAGGAGGCTAACTTATTCTGTTTCTGTAATATTTACGTTATGCTCTTTTTCATTTTCTCTAACGAGGGGGGGGGGTGGGGGCTACTAGACATCGAAATAAAGTAAAGACTTCCCTTTAAATATCGGCTATATGGCAGGAATGAATTGTCATAATCCAGGCGATTTGAACTCTCCGGGGTACTTTCCCGCTTGAATCAAGTTGATTGAACAATGCAACCAAAAGACGGTTCCCTTTCTCTGATAAAATTACATAGAACCAGCTCAAATATATTTCCATACCCTTCAAAATGATTGATCAAGCAGTAGTTGGATCCATATATTCGCTTTGAACGTGTTCGCTGATGAAAGCAATGTATCTAAGGTAAGGTTAATGTACTATTGCGAAATTCTTAATTCCTCCATTTCCGAAGTGCACAAGACGGTCATATATCTCTGTTATATTGCACAGACGTCGTTTTCATAAGAACGAGCAATAAGAGGGTAAAAGGTTTAGTGATTAGATCTGACTGAATATTTGGGAAATGGTCTGAATGTTATGACTTTGGTTTGCTGATACCTCTTGGTTAGCTAGACACCTCTTGGTTAGTTAGTTAGATGGAGTTTTAGGTCCAAGTTTTTAACCTATTGGTACAAATGGAGCTGAAAACGGCCTTTTACCGATGCAGTTGTGGCTCACTGGCTTGTTTTCGCTACTCCTTTGCTTATGCTGAGCATCACGCTCAACGGTGGTAGGAGGTCGTGGTGTGTGAAAATTACACAAAATAGCAAAAAAGTTCAATCGTATACTTTTGTATTCATTTACATCCGGTCTGAAAAAAATCTTTTAACGTATATCTAGATTGAACTCATGTGGTGTATGTCTTGATATTTCCGTATCAACTTTTAATATCTCTTTAGAAATATGAAGAGATATCCAACTCAATATAGCTATGCCAAACTAAACATGGGTATATAGCATGGGTTTTTATTTTCAGTCAGAGTTATATCCGGTTTGAAGTCCAACACGTAATTGATTGTTCTCCCTATTATATATGCGTAATAAGTTCAAAGATGGGGGACAGGACGTAGTGTTCAGTCTATTACTTTTCAATGTATTACTTTTATTTACAAGGTTTTGGCCATTTGGCTTTCACAAGGTTCTGTAAACATGAAAAAATGAATGTATTAGTGCTAGGTCTATTTCAACATAAACATGAAGAAGTTCAAAATGTGTCGAAAATGTTGGAAAGAAAAACTATATAACTTACACGTAGATGTTGCGTTTTAGTTTGGGTCGAAGTGGTTTGTGAGTTATTAGAGTGTGTGTATGTATGTAAACTGGTGAAGTGAACGGTGTCGTGTCCGCATGGAGAGCATGGTTATCTGCCAACATTGATTCCTTTCTGGTGGAGTGTGTGGAAATTGTTTATCCAAAATGATTCCCTGTGGAGTATGGCAGTGAGCGTTTCTTTTTTTTTTTTTTTTTTTTTGTGGCAGGTCCTTATACCAGTTATACTGGTATTTCTCTTGAGTGGTGAGCCGAGTTGAAATGGAAAGTGTAAGGGAGGCGTTTTGCCTGAGTGTTTTCATGACAGTTTTTAAGTTCTGAAGTGTCGTTGCTGAATCGAGTGTGAAATGTTTTTTTCAGTTTTGCCTACGTATTGTTTTCCGTAATATGATTGCATGTTATAAGGTTGATTACCCCTGCAGGTGCTTTTACAGTTAATATTTCAGCCGCCACCTAGCGCCTTGATCACTGTGGAAATCACAACATACAAGGAACAGTACAAGGTAAGGCAGGTAACAAAATGACGCAAGTAAGTAAAGCACAAGCTAAACCCTACTAAAACTAGCTAGGTAAGAAAAAAACAACAAAAAGAAAAAGCAAGAATTTAAGCAGAATAATTTATTTTTGAATGAATAGTACGGTTCTGCGAGTAGGTCCTGCATTCACTTTAAGCCCCCTAGATGTAAGTGTATCCAATCGATACATCCATCCACTGCTATTAAGGCGCAGCAAGGCAAAGAGATCGCCAATTCCACGTTTACCAGCCTCGCGATTAAGTGATCATGAAGACTCTAATTTAAAGACTTGAACTACTTGAAACTTTAGGCTGCTTTTGCAAGAACTAAAATGGGCATGAACAAGTAACAGCTTAATATCTCTTATGTGTGAGTTTACTGGAAAAATAAACTTCCTGGGACGACTTGTGATTATTCATGCGAAGCCTCGGGTTGTTCGTGCAGCCAGTGTATTTGCCGCAACCGCAGGCCACGCATGAAATATCATAAACACACCAACGAGTCCTACAAAACTTGCCAACATTACAACATTTATAACGACTTCTAGACGCCTTACTACTTTAAAGAGTAGGCAGATTTATATGGAACTATATTAATATTTGGTACGGTATATTTGTAAGTACAATCGGCTTTCATATATGGCCATAAAGAACCTGATTTTAATATCTGACATGACTGTCAATAAATTTATATATGTTTTGCCGTGGTAATCTCATATATTGCAATATTCACGGCCAAGTTAGAAGGCTGCTTTATGAAGCGTTCAATAAGATCATTGTTTTTTTTTCTCTCGTAAAGCGCCACAGAAACAGTTGTTTTTGAAGTGTTCTATACCGAGTGTTAAATCATTATGATTAGGCTATCATGTTTGTATCTCGTATGATATTTTATCAACATATGTCTGTGATGTTTTGGCAATGATGAGACTTGATACGTATTTTTGGCTTGTCATTTTATCAATATATATCTGACGTCATAAGGCCATATA
Source organism: Holothuria scabra (assembly GCA_037179385.1). NCBI lineage: Eukaryota > Metazoa > Echinodermata > Holothuroidea > Aspidochirotida > Holothuriidae > Holothuria > Holothuria scabra. The sequence goes on from CM074190.1 coordinate 36,025,170, forward strand.
AAACCTGACTCGAAATACATATATCAATTTTCACATCTGGTTTTATATGGCAATTTATCTAACTTTATACTAGCCAGATATTTTCAGATATGAGTCAGATATTAATGCTGAGTAAGGGTATGGAAATCCCAACACGAGGTGACGCAAAATAATTCTTTTTATGTTCCTTTCTCATTTTCAATTATGAATCTTGGATAACGTTCAGCAAATCCACCCTAATATTACGATATATGGACAGCAAACGTGTTCATTTCCTCATCCAGCATCTCATTTTCGAAAATTACACCTTTCTCTTTAGCACTCAGAGGGCGGAGAAATTGGCACTGACAGACAGACCCCCGTATTTCAGTTAACAATATTTAAGGCCCACATTAAAGTCTCACCGAACCATTACTAAATATCAAAGGTTTAGCGTTCCATCAAAACATATATATGGAGATTAATTTCGATTCGAGGGCAAGACACATGTTAACCTTCTCAGTTGTCGAGTGACTTCTATTTCAAATCAAACGTGCGTAGTCGTGGTCCTTTTTAGTTGTAGTTAGCGGCACGAAAGTTAATGTTAATGAACAGTATTTCGCGGTGTCTCAGTGCTTTCCATCGTTGCCTTTCTTAAGGTCTCACTTATGTGTGTTTTGTCTATCCGTCACTTTGAAGTAATTTTTGTCGTAAGAATTCACTTTATGTAACTTATCTTGCATACTTAACTTTTCTTTAGGGTTTTTAATAAAACTAAAGGAAACAAAGTGAATATGAGAACAGCGGTATGTGTTCGGTCGGTTAATTAGACCGAAATGTACCACGGTTTCCAATCGGGTAATCAACTCACAATTTTTTCTATAATCAAAATGGTGGCGGTACACAACTATTAAAGTAAGTGATTTCATAATTGTGTTGTATGAACCAATTTATTCTCCTTCTTCTTATTCAAATTATTCTTTGACATCACCTGATCATCGTGTAACTTACTTTTTTCGCTTATATGTGTTTTGTGAACATGGAACAGCATTTTTTTAGCAGTTTTATGAAGAAAACCTTTCTTAAGATAAACAATTTGTCAGCAAAGCTATGAACAAAGCTAGGAGCAAAGCCAGGAGTAACTGCATAGTTCACACTCACAAACGTGCAATGCTTAAAACTGCTCTTCCTCCTTTACCAATTTTATTCCTTTGCAACCAGAGAAAAAATATATTGATACTTCCCTTATAGTTCCAATAGGAGCAAGAATATTTAAATACAGAAAACGGTAAGAACATATAACATGAAAACTTCAGATTCGTTAAAGTCTTTTGCATTGATTCTTTCACATTTGAAGAGATGAAAAGGTGTTTTCTGACTGTTAGAGAGGAGAAAGCCTCGTTCAGCCCCCCACATTTTTCAGAGGGGTTGTCGCACCAAACACCCGCTTCGTACGCCCTTTGGAGAAAGGTAACTAGGATATAACCCGGTTTTCTATGAACTCTTCCACTTTAATTCGGGTAACTATACCCACTCTCTCTTCATAAAAACTCCCTCGATATTCAATATCAATAAAGCAATAATTAGATAATCATGATACCAATTGTTGGAATAGAATGCAATCATATTTCGCCCACAGTGAGTGGGTATTAAATTTATGCGGGTGTTTGATAAATGTATTTTAATTTACTAATATTAGCATTAAAACAAAATTGATGAAACATTGCTGAAATGATTATGGAGCGTGTTTGTTGTTTTGACACGGAGAGTAAAGGGCGTTCACATTTGCATTATCGGCAAAAAGCAGTATCAACTGTCGCTGTTAAGGAACCCCAAAATCATGTCTTACTTTGCTTCTTAAAAAAAAAAAAAAAAAAAAAAAAAAAAAAAAAGGACCCAATAGTAAATCAAAGGCGGCGTGGGGTATAACTGGTATCTGAGTCTGTAAAATGATCTGTGGCATCGGATAATCCCTGCTTTGTTTGGTCATTAATGCTTGAAAAGCAATTAACATCTACTTGTGTGGCTTGTTAGCTTACCCCAAATTTCACGTAACTTCTTGTGTGTTTTGGTATATATGACACAGTGGCTGACACTCAAGTGATGTGAAATGTGACTATATTTAGTGTGTATATAGTGTGCTTCATTTCCTCCCTGAGGCAATAGTATCTATTCAGGCAGAAAAAGATGAATCTACAAAAAGTAAAAGAAAAGTTTCATCATGATGATCGGTTGGAAAAGAAAGCCCCTTGTTGTATCAAGTTTCCTTTCCTTACAGTCTACATGCCACATTTTTTAGGTTTAATGGCCCCTCGTCAATTTTTTGTTGACAGTACCCACTTCCATTAATCCGCCTCTGATTTGCAAGATATGATTGCATGAAAAACTTCCACATGTACCGTTGCTAGCTGTGGAAGCATGGTGGAATTGTAAAGGGAAAATTCTCGACGGATTCTGTATACTACGCTGAATTAGATCTGCAATAGCAACAGTAGGTCTGCATTTTTATTTTTAAAATCGTTTAGTTTTGCACCTGGTGGTTAGTGCTTATTTCGTGCTCATTTCTCCTATCTAAAAAGGAATGTTATTAATGATAAAGTGCTTCTTAAATCCATGACCGAATTGACTATGCTGGAGTCAGCGTAGGATTCAGTAAGTTTGTGGCTAGTTATTCACCCATATTTTCACTCACGGGAGTTGATTGTCATGGAGCATTTTACTTTTTGGTAGTCCCATCGATTAAAACGTACTTAGTACACTTTGCACAGATGGAGTACGTCTACATGCTATCTACAAAATTATGTTCTTGGAAGGATGTAAAAACTTTTTTAATATGGCCTTAACTCCTACAGAAATATCATTCGCGAAAAAGGTCTGATGTAACGAAATTACATTCTGCTGCACTCTCGAAGTCGGAGCATGGAGCTTCCAGCTCCCTGGTCGGAGGATACATTACAATGATGGGGTGTTTCAATCCCTGATAACTCTCTGTTTCAAAGACGTGATAAATTTCAATACCTTGTCTTGCTTGACTCAGTCAAGCACGGAATAACATCAGGCTTTTTATTCAACATTAACCTTTATACAACTAACATATATCTGGGGCGGGCGCCAACTCTCTAAATCAAGCACGGTGAAATTACTAGGACGGATCTAAAATTGAAGGTTTAAAATCTACTTTTAAAAAAGGGACATTGACACCTTTTTGAATGAAATCGTTTACTCCAAATTAACAAATTGAATTTGGTCCCTTCAATGAATGTAAAAGAGTGACACATGATGTCACTCTGAAGGTTCTGGCGTGGGTGCTTCAGTGTGAGCAAAATGTAGCAGATGAGAATTTAATGGCACGTAGAGCGCTGTTTTTTTTATAAGCTGAGGTGGGGGGGGGGGGGGAGTTGGTGCTAATACAGGAAACTAAAAACTATGACAAAAATGTGAGTAAATATTTTTTCTATGCTACATTTTTCTCTTATTCTAGGATTTCTCAAGGAAAGTAAACTTTAAAGAGATTTTTGACACAACTCATAAATTTTCTAGACATTTTAGTGAAAGTTGGCCCCCATTTTGAGCCCCTCTTTTATCAAACGATTGGGTTAGACCTTTGATATGATGTCCCCCTTAGAATTTGGAGGCAACATGTCATTCATGATTGCCACCTATGGGGGTATAAATTTGGATTGCTGCACATCATTGTAAGCCCTCACACTAAAATGTATCTTCTTCATGGTATTTTTTCGTCTTTACTATGCCAGGCAGACTTATTGAAATAATGAAATAAACACCCGCTGCATAAAAAATGAACATCCACAAAATTATGGAATTTTAACGTTTGCCGCCAAAGGAAACCGAGGACGAAAGACTAAATTCTTTCTTGATAAGCCTCATGGTACATCAAAAACACCACTTGCCGTTGAGCTAATGCCCTCTGGCAAGGAACGTGGGAGTTGAACTGATTTAAACATGATCTTTTTTATTAAATATTATACTCGTTTTGATTTTGTTATAAATTTTAGCCCACCTTTTTTCTGTGTCTACTTCAATTTAAGTATTTATATTTAAACTAGATTTTTGAATTAAAAGTAATGATAAATGGTTCCCCCACGCCACCCGCTGTTTAAACAATTGTCACATTACGCGTATGCCGAACAAATGTTCAGGACTATAATTAATATGGAACATCAACGAATAAATCAAATATAAAGCGACGTTACAACTTTATATCCAGTCCATAGAATCAACCGAAAAATAAGATGGCCTTTTCTCGCTTTGTCCAGATTCTTATCATTTCATATGGCATCGTTTCTTTGGAAGTTTTCTTAGCTGCAGATGCTGGTCCATATGAAAAAGGAACAGCGAAAGAATACCGGAGAAGCGTTGAATCAGAGGTAAGCCAAAGAAATGCTATACTTTGCAAGAATACGTTATTTTAAAGCGAACGCCAGGATTTTCGTAGCAGCAGTTATTCAGCACGTTTAAACACTGCATTTAAAAGGTTGGGAACAGGTCCGAACTTCAAAATCAACAAACCAGAAATGATTTCATGACACGCCTAGACTAGCAAGTGTATGCTAAGCAAAAAGGGGCCTTCTGAAGGAAAGTCTGGAAACTCTTTCAAGCTCCCTGGCTAAAGTGGGAGTAATCGATAAGTCTGCTGCATCATTCACTGGGGTAGCTACATTCAATGAGCCCCTCTACATTGCTTTGATACTAGTATAGTTAACTGACTGTTATGTTATTCACACAGTAACGCAGAAAGGATTTTGTCATGTTGGGGGTGGAGGGTAGAGCACGACATGATGAAAAGCTCTAAAAAGAATGAAAAAAAGGTTATTTTAGGTGTTTTTGCATTTATATTTTTCAAGGTTGGATCATAAGGGTTCAACTCCCGCCCCAGCGGCACACGATATAACACACTATTTAAGGCAGTAGCTGATAACTTTCGTTTTAATGTTTTACCTCCTAATAGTTTAGTCTGTCGTAGCGCACTTCACCGACAAAACATTTTCATGGTACCCCCCCCCCCATCTTTGTGGGAATTTAAGAATTTAAATGATAGATATTAAACTAAATTGAAACGAAAACGCCGCCTTTGACATGTGATGAGGTGATGCTGTGGTATTCTTGGGATACCAGTTACAGGCTATGAGGGATTCTGGTAACCAGGAATTAGTATATGCCGATATTTTTCACAAGCGTCCTCCATCCAAGCGCATTTTTTCTAAAATGTAAATTTTCTTCATGTGAAATACGGATCCTTATTCTAAAGAATAGTTTCTTTATGTTTCTACTTGATGCTGGTATTTGTTACAATTATGTCAAAATGAGAACTCTGTGTAAAATTTCTCTCTTGTAACATTGCTTCATACAGATTGTTAAATCCTTTAATGGCCTAAACATAATTTTCAGAAAAGAATACTCCCTTTTTCAAAGAGGGTTGAATCAGGATCATATGCTTTATAAACTTGTTCCAAAGCTGTTTCCTGTTTTTATTATTTTGCTTCTGTTCTACATACTACCTTGTTTTGTAGCCTTTATTTGTTAATTAGATAGAAGGTGGGGCTGCCTGCGCCAGTCTTTGCTTTTCGATCCATCCTTCACCTAGTTTGCTCAAACGTATTATTTGGATTTATAGGCGCGGATCCAAACATTAAGAGAAAACAGGGAGGTGAGGGACCGCTTATTTTCCGGCGAAAAAGGAAGGGCTGAGGCCGTAAAAGCCCCCGCCCCCTCCCCGGATCCGCGTCTATGTGGAAATAATTGTGCACTGCAACTTAAGTCAACTGGCTAATCCGAAATACAAGACAACGTGGATTAAATGAGCGCGAGCGAATAAAGGGCAGTGCGGTTATTTGGGGAATACCAATTACAGGCCAAAATCGAATCCCACCTGTTAATTATGGCAACTATGTCCTTGGTTCCCATTTTGAAATAACGGAAACACTGGCCTAAATATGTCCACCTGACAGCTCTGTAATGCTTTTCTTCGACAGTTAATATCATTTTTCTGAGCCAAATGAAAGCCTTGCTGGATAATGTAAGCGTAAAGATATTCTTCCGGAAAATTTGTTATGTTTTATGTTTCAGGAGCAGCCTTGGAAAAGAATGTACGAGGCAAGTGTTGGTAAGTATAACAATTTTCCTGAAGTGTTAATGTTGTTATTGGGAACCTTGGAGCAACTACAGAGTCTGATGTCACTAAAACCTGATTGCTAAACTTCTGAAAAGCAAAGGTGTGTGTAACTGCAAACAGTTAGCTACAATTCAAAATGCAGTAATTTCAAAATCATCAAAGCCTTATGAGGGCCGGAACACATTTTTTAATCAAGGCGCTATATGTGCACCCATAATACAGCGATTTCCGATCACTCCGATAATTGCGAGACCTCATAAGGATCATTCAACTGCTTTAACGTGGTATGATTCTCGTCGTTTTCACGGAACAGAAAATATTTTGTTTTTATTTTGAGAGACTAACAACTGTGGCTGCTTACTGAAAATAAGAACTCACAGTAGGACTGCTGTTTGGAAATAGAACAGCAAACTGAGTTCGAACATAAAGGAAAGGTTTTATGAAGCATCAACGGTCTTTTAGTGCAAACATCAAGGTTATTGAGCAGAAGATCAGCATTCGTCGAGTCGTCGTTAGATATTCTTGGCATTCATAATGCTTGAAAGTAAAGGCTCATTGTATTAAGTATAAATATTCAATAAAACTACTATGAATGCGACCAAAATGCACCCATATTGACGTTCGCAGAGGTTTATGCTTCATGGTCATTTGTGGACCGAAAAAATCTCTAAGACAGCAGTTCATAAAACTAATCTGATCTCGTCAGATTCACTCTCGAAATGCAATCAAAACTACATTAAAACGATCTGTATGTGGCATCAACTTCATGCAAAGCAGATGCCATGGAAGAGAAGTGAAACTTGTGATGAAATAAGGAAAGAACCGTTACGAATTTAAAGAATTCGTCTTCACTTTCCGAATGAAACTTTTGCCAACTTAGTTCAAGCGCTGGAAACGTGAAAGAAAGAAAGAATAAATGGAAAAATGAGAATGCCAAAGGTATCATTTGCATCTGCTGGACTACATTTATGATTAGATTGATGGGTTATTCTTGGATTTTTAGAATTAGTCTGGTTCTATTGTGAGATTGACTTTTCACATTTTTCCCTAAAATAATTCAAAACAATAGGTTTTTTTTTCTTTTTGCCTCTATCTCTTAGCATAGGATGGGTGGATATCAGATGTTTCAGTGCGGGTCCCCTAGCCAAGCCTGCTTGCTTTTTAGAGAGTAGGGTGGAGTCAAAATATACACAAATTTATGCAGATGGTCAAGAAACTGAACTTTGATAAAAATGCCGGCATATCGTGCAGTTACAAAACAATGACAGAAGAATTTGCCATGGATTGAAAGGCCAGTTGAAAAGCCCCCCCCCCCCAAAAAAAAAAAAAAAAAAAAGAAAACTGAAAAACAGGAAAAAATTTTCTGGAAAAGTTACCTGAACAGGTCGCAGCTTAAAGTAACTCAGCGGCGGCATCAAGGTTTAATAATGGGTAGAGGTTGAGCTGGGCACAGGAGTTTGTCTTTTATGTTGTTCTCTAGTGAGACTCTTGGGCAAAGCCACGGTGGGCTTCAAAAGGAAAAGTCCACGGAGACTCTGGGATTTCAGCATAATGTTTGTGTGAAAAACTGATGCTCACGATATAGGAACATCTTGTTTTAGCATAAAGGGTATATGGACTGCTTTACTGCTCAAAATCATAACGAGACCTCAATTGAGGTCGAAGAGTCGAGTGAGGTTTTTCATTCACATCTTTTGGTGAAAAAATATGTCCGCAGGAAAGGTACGTTTGGTTCATACCTACCGGAAATGGGCCCAGACACGGTTTTTTCAAGTGTGTGTGTGTGTGTGGGGGGGGGGGGGACGTGAAATGCCCACACTCTTGCTTCTCCGAACTAACACACGCAGCCTTTTAATGAATTTTGATGAACCAAATAGAATAATGTTGAAGTCTTCTGCTGCTCACTTAGGTTCACTAATGCAGTGGCCATTAAATCTCGATTAAGTGGAGTGGTAAAAGAGTCACCGACAAAAGCATGTTTTCAGTTCCGTTAAACAGTTTCACTCACAAAAAGATGAAGGACCGTATCAACCAATGAGAGTGATGCATTTTATCTTGTATTTTTAAGATCACTTCGCAATTTGCTAATCCTTTTTGCTGAAGTTAAACTCAACAAAATGTAAATTATATGCACTGATGTTCGTATATTATCTTGATTGATAGATGCCGAAAATTACAGTATACACATTTTCGTGTCGGTTTGTCTTCTAATCCCACCTTTTTAACCTTAGAAGATTTAAACAAAGTAGTAGCTTCTTGTCCCTACTGCCATTGTGCCGGACTAAGTGCTATGTTTGAGAAACGGAGTAAGGAAAACAAGCAAAGGCGCCACAACTGGATGAAAATCTGTCGGCCACCCGACTTTAAATAATAAGAAAGAAACAGAGCCGTCAAACCTCTTTCATTTATTTGACTAACCGACCGGCCGACGGACGAACGAACGGACTGGCAGACTGACTGGGTGGCAGGCTAGCTGGCTACTGACTAACTGCCTAACCGATTGGCTGACTGGATAACTAAAAAAAGTAATCTACAGATTTTGCTTGGTGTTCAGCGTGGGCATTACAGTAGGGAAAACAATTATGCGAGCCACAACTGGAATCCCAGACAACATGCCCAGCTGGGCCCCAACTGGGTTTCAGCTGGGCTACTTGTTGGGCCCCAGCTGGGGCCCATCCGTGTTTGTCAGGTGTTCCCACGTGGGGCCCAACTGGGGTAGCCTTTCCCAGCTGACGCCCATCTGAAGCACAGCTGTACCCCGCTTCAATAACTGAAGCCTAACTGGGCTTTAGCTGGGCTTCAGCTGGGAAAGGCTAGCCCAGTTGGGCCCCACGTGGGAACACCTGACAAACACGGATGGGCCCCAGCTGGGGCCCAGCAAGTAGCCCAGCTGAAACCCATTTGGGACCCAGCTGGGCATGTTGGCTGGGATAAGGACTTGGAAGTCACTAATTTTAACCAGTTGGTTTGAAACTGAGCTTTTAAAACCTCATCTGTCTGACTACCTTCATCATCGTTTGCGTACGCTACTAACGGGCCGATGTTGGCTAGTAATAAAATGCTAGTAAGAAAATTTCATTTTGCTGCTACACCCTTACACTCACCAAAAGATACCTCCCCCTTATACCCTTTTCTAGACAGCGGTCAAGAAAAAGAACAAACCGTCCTCTACCATAAATTGGATGAGTACCTGCATTCTTTCAAGTAATTTTCTGATTTTTTTGTAGTTTGTTATTTAACATATTTCGAAGCAAAAATATACCCTAATTGTAAAAGATCAGTGATGTATAGTAGTATATGATTTTTAGTATATGATCTACTGTGTTCAGCTGTTGTTTACTCGAGGTTAACGGGAAGATTTGGCTGACCGACTGACACGTGGAAAACAATTCCACTCGCAGAATACTTGTGGCACATTATTTTCACTCCTGGACCAACACCTTAATGCCATTGGTATGTGACGAAAGTAGCCGGGACAATAGTCATGCGGCGAAATTCTAGGTTCCGTTATTATAACAGAATCAATGTGAGAACTAGGACTAGGCTCCCAAAGCTAAGTGAAGCCACATACAGGGCAGATGATCAAGTCAACACTCGAGTCTGCCTGTTCTTAATACTGTATAGTGCATCAAGGTCATATATTAACAAAGGCTCCTTAAGTCACGGCGATGTACGTGGTATCGATTAGCCGCTATGTGCATTTAAACGGGCTATGCTTCAAACTCTTTATTTCCAATCTCATGCTTCCCAAAAAGCCGATGCTTCTTTACCGCTCCCCACCGACCCCTGACCGGAACACCGATTACTCAAGTCTTGCCAAAATACTATTACATCTTCGTAGAATCGAAAAGCAGTTTCTGAGACACCCAACATGCCATCTACCTCCATATCGGTCATTAGGGGCACCATTCCTTTGTTGAACCAATTTTAATTGTGAAAACTTCCTGGTGACCTGGGAGACACCTACCAACGTAAGTCGGAGAATTAACCATTTTCCCCCTCCTCCACTAAATTCCTACGCACGCTATTGTGACTTGATTTAACCTAGCCTATGTTGAGTCTTTTTGACTGTCTCCTGGTCTGGAGATGCACTGGTTATTGTCTTATTTGTATTGCTCATCTTGGAAATCCCACGCCACAATCCTTTCGCCAATTTAGTATACCCGAAGAGTGGATGTGGCATAGAACTTTTGCGTGACCAATGTCTACCGTCATGCGATACGAGCGATATCGTAGATTAAGGTCGACAGAGGACCGATTCTGAGATTGTCTAGCACAATAGTATGGAACAATTTTCTTGGTCTTTTGGACAACATTGAAACCTATCACCAACTCATCAAAAGTGGTATAAGCTATCTGAATATAATGAAGACATCTATAGACGAATTCGATTGGCGCTTGTTTTTAGTGACTGTAGGCCGCCATTAGTGGGGTCCATCAGCCTAAAACCGTCTTTATTTATTGTTTACAAGAATTTCAAACCCCTTATATTAAGTGTAATTGAAGAATTTAAGATACAAATTAGTGTACAAGCATCCATGATAGAGGTAAGCAAGGATATCGAAAGATATAAAGGTGATGGACCCCAGTCATGGCCGACTGAAATCAGACCATCACTTACTCTCCGGATTCGTGTATTAACACTTCGTTCAGAAGCTTTCATGCCAACGCTAGATTGGTTGGCTCAGTGATACTTAGTACTTAGTAACACTAAGTCTTTAAATTGCGCGTACTCGACTGATTGAAAATCGAAATATATAAAAGGAGTAACGAACGGCAGAAAAGTCTTGACAAAAGCTAGATATGATCGAACCACTTATGACCAAATGAAAAATCCCGTCGTTAGATAAGAAAGTTCCGATTTTAACTGTACTCTTTTGTTAACGATAAGAGTTTTCGTAAGATTATGGGAAGAAATTAGTCTTTTAATACTTCCTTTATTTTGCAGAAGGCCAGGCACATCTTGAAAAAAGATCCTCCTCGAAAATTAGAGGTCAAGTGTAATTCTAGTCCCGTCCTCTGTCCCTTCACTGGCTATTGTGGTGAGTACAGTCTGTTAGAAAACTCATTTCTTATAAAGGAGTTGAAGCATGAAGTTAATGACAACATTTGATTCATTCTGAATCAGAAATGGTTTATATTACACCGAAACTAGTCAAACATGTGAACCTTTTCGGGTTCAGTGACCATTTGATCCCTTTCCGGTCCAATATAAACCGGACGTTTTAGAGTGTAGAGTCTATAATCAATTAAAAAAGGCAATCAGGTGTTCAGAAGAATTTGGGGGGACGGTCAACCATTATTTGTAAGTTTCTCTTCGCCATAAGGACTAAAAATAGTTGCTTGAGGAAGGTTTTGCACATTTATAACAATAATAAAAAATACTCAAGATCGATAAAAAAAGGGAAATACGAGATTGGAAGATATTTTCCAATGTGATTAAATTGTTATTTGTCGTAAAGTCTCCCTGAAGCCTTAACTCGGCGAGCTTCTCACCAAAATATTTTAATTGCTCGCAAGATGATCCCCCCCCCCCCGTCATCCCCTGGACAAATATCCGATTCCATAAAATAAATAATAGGGTTATACGTGGGCAGATTTTGCTCCGGTATACTAGTTAGCTCGGAAGAATAATAAGCTGTCCCTAAAGCTCAATCCTCCGTCCATTCTTTTTCTTCCATTAATATCAACATCTGCAATCTGTAATGCAAAGCATATGCTGTGTTTTTTGCTGACGAAGTAATTTTTTTGAAGAAAGAATCATTATGGTTAAAGCAAACTCCAACGTATTATAACAAAGGAGGTCGATTTGTTTGTTCAATGGTTAGCGACTGATAAGCTTTCACTCAGCACTGGTTAAACGATTTCCATCATTTGAATGAGAAAAGTAATTGAATTCCTTTCACTAATGAAGTGGATGGTTTTCATTTTAAGAAACGAAATTATGTCAACCTCTTACTGGTAGGCTATTTACAGATTCCCAATCTAATGGAATGAGCATACCATACCCAACAAGCAGTGGTAAGCATTGGTACCACAATCTTCCTTTTCTACCATTTACCATGTTGCATAATTAAAAGACTTTCTCACCAGTCGTTAATTGTTGTTGGTGTATACCACCTTTGATGTGGGTCTTTACCTTAGCTGAGATATGGAAGAGGGTCATTTGACTGGGCATATGGCAAGTGATACATATCTGTACTAATGGCAACACAGTAGCCCACATTTAACAGCGCACAAGGACATCATCAACAAGCTGGTACCATGTAAGAAGAATCTCTTTCCATCCTCTTTTGGGCATGACACGGCCGCACTCACTTTTGTGTATTGCAAGATTCGATACAGTATTTTACAAATATCACCCTACATCCCAGTTAAAACCGGTACAATTCGGCATAAATGATATTTGAAGAAAAACGTTCAAAATCCAATTTCGAAAATGCCTCAATAGGTCACCTTACTTTTATGACGTAATTGGCGAACCCCGCCGTATTTAAGAACACGCATCTAGATGGGGAACTCCTGTGACACACGGTAACAGCCGGGGGACAACCCCCAAAACTGAAGCAACTGATGAATTTTCGCGTAACTAATACTTAATGTATGCTTAGGTTTAAGTTGCTGAATAATGCAATAGAATTGATAACAAAGTACGTGATAATTCGAATTCAGAAAGTCTTATTTTCCTTGTAAAACTTGAAAGATTTTTCGATTGATCGCAGTAAGTGAGAAACTGATCAGATAATGAAATAAGTTAGCCTTTTCATGGCTTTAAAAGTTGCTGCATATTTGCCATGAACTTTACTTCGGTAAAGTTTAAACCGGAGAAACTCGGTAAAGTCACTTAGCAAAGAGTCTTAGCTTCGTATTTGTATCAATTTCGCGATTGGAATACAATTGTGTAATTAGTGCTAACAAAATACACTTGAAATTCGAGAGTTTTCCGTGTATATTTGCACAGGAGTGTATGGACGTTAGTGTTGAGCTCTCAATTACGCACGGTATGAGTATAAAATTTTATACAAGCCAACCTGAGCGTAAAATTTACAACACTAATTGAGTGCTAATATTTCATAATGATGTTCATGCAAGCTAGGTACGTGGCCCTCGCTCAGCTACTAGTTTTGTGGAAATCCTTAGAACAGCTGTTCCAATGGGTATAAGGTCATGGTCATTCTTACTGGTGTCTTTAACAAGGCGCCTATTTACAGGAATTAATTGTCCCAGCCCAGTGCAGTGCTAGGCATGTGTCACTGTGTACTTGTTTTATGCAGTGCTTAATCTTTACGCTTAATGCAGTAGCTGATAGACAGAGTGCTGGACTGTAACAATCTTTTATTTATGTTGGTGCAAGAATGTTTTATTTTTAGTCAGGGGAGGATTAAGAGGGAGAGGCAGGGAACCCGTGCCCCTTCCAAAAAATGATAAAATTTTTCCATCGTCCAAGAAGAAGAAGAAGAAGAAGAAGGAGGAGAAGACGAAGAAGAAGAAAAAGAAGAAGGAGAAGAAGAAGGAGAAGAAGAAGGAGAAGAAGAAGAAGAAGAAGAAGAAGAAAAAGAAGAAGGAGAAGAAGAAGGAGAAGAAGAAGAAGAAGAAGAAGAAGAAGAATAAGAAGAAGAAAAAGAAGAAGAAGAGAAAGAAGAAGAAGAAGAGTAAGAAGAAGAAGAAGAAGAGTAAGAAGAAGAAGAAGAAGAAGAAGAAGAAGAAGGAGAAGGAAGAAGAAGAAGAAGAAGAAGAAGAAGAAGAAGAAGAAGAAGAAGAAGAAGAAGAAGAAGAAGAAGAAGAAGAAGAAGAAGAAGAAGAAGAAGAAGAAGAAGAAGAAGAAGAAGAAGAAGAAGAAGAAGAAGAAGAAGAAGAAGGAGAAGAAGGAGAAGAAGAAGAAGAAGAAGGAGAAGAAGAAGAGGAAGAAGAAGAAGAAGAAGGAGAAGAAGAAGGAGAAGAAGAAGAAGAAGAAGAAGAAGAAGAAGAAGAAGAGTAAGAAGAAGAAGAAGAGTAAGAAGAAGAAGAAGAAGAAGAAGAGTAAGAAGAAGAAGAAGAGTAAGAAGAAGAAGAAGAAGAGTAAGAAGAAGAAGAAGAAGAAGAAGAAGAAGAAGAAGAAGAAGAAGAAGAAGAAGAAGAAGAAGAAGAAGAAGAAGAAGAAGAAGAAGAAGAAGAAGAAGAAGAAGAAGAAGAAGAAGAAGAAGAAGAAGAAGAAGAAGAAGAAGAAGAAGAAGAAGAAGAAGAAGAAGAAGAAGAAGAAGAAGAAGAAGAAGAAGAAGAAGAAGAAGAAGAAGAAGAAGAAGAAGAAGAAGAAGAAGAAGAAGAAGAAGAAGAAGAAGAAGAAGAAGAAGAAGAAGAAGAAGAAGAAGAAGAAGAAGAAGAAGAAGAAGAAGAAGAAGAAGAAGAAGAAGAAGAAGAAGAAGAAGAAGAAGAAGAAGAAGAAGAAGAAGAAGAAGAAGAAGAAGAAGAAGAAGAAGAAGAAGAAGAAGAAGAAGAAGAAGAAGAAGAAGAAGAAGAAGAAGAAGAAGAAGAAGAAGAAGAAGAAGAAGAAGAAGAAGAAGAAGAAGAAGAAGAAGAAGAAGAAGAAGAAGCAAGGATCTTAAGGTTTTACCCTAAGTTTTCTTGCTGACTAAATATTTTGAAAAATTTTCTGGTCACATTATTGGCCTGACCAGGTAATGCTCTTGCTGTAAATAGTGGATAATGATAACAGTATGCTACCTCGGGCCAGACTTCAATTTAAGTAAAAAATGAGTTGAGCAACAAATATTGCACCATTTTGCATCTAGACACCCTTAAAAATAATAAAAACATCCACAAGGAATAACCTTCTCCCTGTAGATCCCTCCTTCATGAAGGCAATCCATGTCCTTTTTGCCAGAAAATAAATATGGTAACCCCACTTCAATCACTCCACAACCCCATTTCCTGCGGACCCTGAAAAGTGTGATCACTAGCTGAGGCAGCGTGATATATTATTGCACATTGCTCTTCACTAACTGGGAAATTACAGACATGAGATGCATATTTCAAGGCTGGGAACATGCACCTTAGAACAAGCGAAGAGTGCCTTTTCCGGCCATCTGGAGGGTTTGTAAAGCCGAAAAAATTTCTTGTACGCTCCGCGCCAGCTGATGGTGGCGCTCCGCTTTTGATAGTCTTGTCGAGATTTATTCAGACCTAGGCCCTCCTTTCTGGAAAATCCTGGATCAGCCACTGGTAAGCCTTGCTTTCTGCGATAAATTGAGGTTAGTCTTCCAGACATTTCTGTGATTCTCTCAAGTCATCATGTCCAATGCAAATTGTTAGGCATATGCAAGGTGTATTCACTGATATGGACCTAAGTACAAGGCCTACAGTGAATGCAAATTTCAAGGTTTATTCCTTACCATGATATAATGATTCACAATATTATTTTGAGAGATCCAAATTAGTAGGCAAATGTGAGAGTGGCAACTAAAATAGTGATCGGTTGAATTACATAATTATGCCTGTAATTCTGGACTGAGCAAATTTTGCACATTGCAGTCTGAAATAGGTATGTGGATATATTGTGTGAAAGTGTTGCACACTAGTTGCTGCTCAGTTTAGTCTTGTATAGGCCTAGAACCTTTAAGGGAAAAGCTAGCAGTAATTCTTGCAATTTTCAGCAGCACAATTTATGCAGTGGCAGGATTGCATGTCATACTGAGGTTTTCGTAAGCAGTTAACTGAGAAGTACAGGGTATAGATATCCAGGCTCAGTTCGATATAGTTTTCCCTTCAAGTCTAAAACCGCCGAGGACTGATTTTTCATGGAGCGTTGTTCATTTTTCAAGAAATGAATTGCATCATTTACTTGCATTGTTTTGTTCCTCCAGGTTTATTTACTAAGATGTTTATTTCAGTTAGTACAGATTCAGTAAAAATCAATTAGGCAAAAGCTCTCCATTTAACGGGATATCTAAGAGAGTCAAGCCTTTTCCCACATGCAGCACCCCCTTCCGCCTCACCCAATATCCCCCTACCCCCAAAGGGGGGGGGGCAATATGCTAACTGGCCTGGGAGTTGTACTTCCTCACAGCCAAATGTCCTGTAAGTAAGTTCAGTCAATGGCACGGTTCTGGCAGTTGCTTACTAGGAGTTATTTGCTGTTAGGTTACCTCCCCTAGCATTAACTAACATTAACACTCTGGTGTGTGTTCTTCTAATAATCGTTAATATGTGAAATTTCTTAGTTTTGTGTCGAGCTTTGGAAGACCTATTTATGTGACTCATGACCAGCAAAAGGTTTTACGTGGTTGGCAGTGGATAAAACTCAACAGTCTAAGAAAATTTTTGCTCGAACTCTTCTGTCTAAGAATCTCGATTTCAGTTCTGCCTTCCAAACGGAGCTTATGCTGTGCCCTTCGACGAATGCTGCTTGTCTCCATTGATGCCTGTTCAAATCTCCAGGATGAATACTCTGGCAACCAAAAAAAAAATGAATAAATCTGTCAGTACAAGGCTTCAGACAAAAGAAACAATGGAGCTTGTTTCCACGGTGATAATCCAAGTTTTTGAAAGTCCTGATTTCGAAACTAAACTTCAATGTTGTCCTGATAGATCTGTCGCTAAGAAAATGGACGAACTGCTGGAACGACTTGAAACTCATGCCGGTAAGATCCACGGAAGTGAGGTAACCATCGACGTTCTGGCAAGACATGAGGAATATCCAAAGCCACATCCAAAAGCTCGAAGATAAATGTGATCGTTCCCTAAGGGAGATCAATGAACTTGAACAGCATTCCCGTAGAAACTGCCTCCGAATGTTTGGTGCTGAGGAAAAACCGAACGAAAATACCAGCAGCACAGTAAGTGAAGTTGCCACTAAGTATTTGGGTACCCACTAAACCATAACGACCTCGACATAACCCATCGAGTTGGTCAAAAAGAATCCAACAAGCCCGGACCATCATCGTAAAATCCTCCAGTTGCGATCCTTGGGATAATCAGCCATTGAAAATGGGAGAAAGTTGAAAGGAACCAAAATTGTTATCAGAGAGGATTTTACGAAGTTCAGCCAAGATCTCCTGAATGCCACTAAGAACAACCCCAGTTAAATTTGCTTGGTCGCACGATTGAAGAATTGTAGTTCTTGGAAAAATGAATGGCACAAAATTCACGAAAAGGATCAGAGGGGTAAATGACTTGCAGCGGCTGTAACTTTCTTTCCACTTACCTGTGCTGTGAACCTCCAAGATCATATACCGACCAAAGGTTTCCACAGTTACCAAATCATTCATTAGTACATTAAGAGTTTTCTTACTTTATTGAAAAAATTTTACCCTTTTCTTTCCATCTCACATTGAAATGTCTTTCATCTATTTCAACTATTTGATACCATAACTAATGATGAACTTGTAAACACCTTTCAGGCAGCTCTTCAAGCGACTCCTCGTACGGATACTTTATTGATCATAGTAATCGTTTTCAAAATTTTGTTGGTGAAATTTTAACTGATAGTACCAATTTCAGCTCCTGTAAATTTTATAGCGACTGTCAGTTTATGGAGAGTTTTCACTGCCAAACACCTGTGCTCTCAACCTAACTGTATATTAAGTTGTCACCCTAATATTCCTTTAATATTAGAAGCTTACCAAAAAATCATGTTAAGTTAGTTGCTAACAAAGAAAGCCAATCCTGTAAATTTAATGTAATCCTTCTCACAGATATTGGTCGTAATAATGTTGATAACTTGAGTAATATTTCTATGATTATCAGTTTGAGTTCGTATTACCCCCAATTAAGTGTGGTGGTGCTTGGATTTTTTACAAAAATGTATTCTGTTTATGCCAGGTAAAAAAGTAAGTCATTGCTAAACATATTGGATGTTCATTTTGTAATTGCCAAGTAGAGGATATCTGGTTTTATCTCAGCCACACTAACAAATCCTATTATGCATCTTGCTACCGTCATCTTTAAGTTAGCATAAGTCACTTTTTAAGTGCCCGAAATGAATGCTTGAATACACCTTCCGCCCCCCCCCCTTTAATATTGGGATGGGGGGCGGGTGATTCCAACACCAATTTACTTAAGTTTGAGGAATGTTCTGTCATTTATGAATATATTAGTGTTATCCTGAGCTATAATTTTATACCTGGTTTTAATCTTCCGACTAGAATCACTGAATCTAGTTTTACGCTTATTGACAATATCTTCGTCAAGTTACATACAAGCTTACTTCACAGCAAGGTTTCTTCTGGCAACTTGTTTACCGATATGAGTGATCACTTGCCAAATTTTTGCATTATTGAAGGGAAAGAAAGGTCTTGTAATGCAGAAAGACCATTGATTAAATTTTACAATCAACAAAATTTTAGTAAATTTATCCAGGCATTTGGATCTATGCATAATACTTAGTTCTTGGCACCTCTTATGTCAAAAGATCCTACAACCAGTTGAATGAGATTATCTAAACTTACCATAATTTATATTTTCCACTTAGGAGAATGTCAGGAAAAAAGTTTAATGATAAACCATGGATTACTCAAGGTATCAAAAAGTTAATTTCGCATAAAAATTCCCTGTATCGAAAGTGTATCAACAACCCTACCCTAACAACAAATCCAAGCTTTGCTCTTATCGACGTGTACTTCGTCGGATTATTCGGAGGACCCGAGCTTCACTCTACAAAAATATTTCATTGTCTAGACAAACCAGTTCAAAGCTAGCCTGGTCACCAATCAATTCCTTAGTTAAGGGTAAACACAAATGTCGCTTTCGTTTGAGCTTAAACTGTCATTAACTCATTCCCGTGATTTTGAAATAGCCAATGCTTTGAATGACTTCTTTTCATCAATTGGTCGCAAGCATTGTAAGCGAGCTACATTCACCACCTGTCCTTCTGGGAAATCTAACCACTTCTTCATTTTTTCTTTCACCTGTTTCTTAATGGGAAATACTAAAGTTTATTGGTGAATTAAAGCCTAGAAAAGCCCCAGGTGCGATTGCTATTCCTACTAAGCTTGTGCAGTCTATCTCTCACGTGTTAGCTCCCATACTTTCACATATCTTTAATAATATGTTTACATCGGGTGTATATCATAATAATTTAGGTAATTTCACTTTTTACGAAGGGTGATCACTCACTACCGGAAAATTATAGACCCATTAGTTTACAAATTAAATTCTTGAAAGTGTTATTGAAAGACGGATGAGATGTTTCTTAAATAGGAACGATGTTATTTATAAATATGAGCTTGGTTTCAGAAAAGGTCACTCAACATCTTAAGCTTTATTTGAAAAAGTAAATAATATTCGTTATCGATTGGATAATGGTTACAATGTTCTAGGGCTTTACTTAGACTTGAAGAGAGCATTCTGCACTGTCGATCATGCTATTCCAGTAAAGGAACTGTCGCATTATGGTATTCGAGGAGAGGCCTAAAACGTACTGTCTAGTTATTTGTCCAACACAAAACAAAAAAATCTACTTTTTTTAATAATACGTATTCCAGTTATTCAAATGACACTACTGGTGTACCGCAAGGTTCTGTTCTTGGACCACTCTTTTCCCTCATATACGTTAATGACATTCAAAATGCTTCCTCCAGTGTATCAATCCGCCTTTTTCCCGACGATACCAATGTTTTCCTAGCAACCAAAAATTTAATTTAAATGGCCAAGAAAACCCTTAGCCCATTAAATATTTGGTTTGAATCAAATGAACGTACACTTCATATTTGTGAGACTTCTTATGCAATTCTTCAAGCAAGGAAACAAAGTGGTCATATATGTTTTGAAAGCTCTTCCTTTAATGATACCCAAATTCCAAAGTCACCTTCCACAAAATAGTTAGGACTGACCATCAACGAGAATTTAACTTGGAAGCAGCATGTGAATGAACTACCTAACTCTCTTCCTAAGTACATCGGTTTATTTTCTATTACATAAGTGACACCCTTCCAGTTGATACGGCAATTCAGATCTATTATTCCTTCATTTTCCCAGGCTTTCTTATGCTATTGAAGTTTATGGTACAGCCTGTGCCACCTTGCTTAAACCTCTTCAGAATTTACAAAATAAATTACTCAAGCTGCTTACAAAGAAACCGAGACGTTATTCAACCTATCAGTTAAACTTGGATTTTTACCCCCTGAAAGTTAAAGATTTTCATTTGTATTACATAGGAGTAGTTGTATATAAATCCTGAATTAATTTATAACCGAATACATTAGTATATGTCATAAAACCAACAGTAACAACTTAAAGTATCCGTAATAATAATCTCTTCTTTGTATCACGTCATAATTCCGTACACGGTGAATTACTTTTACATAATAATTTTTATAATATATGGCGTAACATTTCCTTGGAAGTAAGATCCACTACTTCTCTTCACTCTTTTCAAAAGGACTTGAAATACTCACTCTTCAACTGTTATCATTTATGAGCTTTACTCTAAAGCTGTAATCATTTATAAGCTTTACAAGCTCTATTTAGTTCATCAGACAAGTCATAATATTCTTTTTCTCCGATTGTCTGTTTTTTTTTTTTTTTTGTTTCGATTGTCTTACGGTCACTAGTTTTGATGAACAGTAATATTTTTTTAGTGTCTTTCACATGTATTTGAATAAACTTGGTTGAACTTAATCTTGTTGCTGTGAAAAGTACATGACAAATAATTTGAATTGAGTTGAATTGAATTAGACTAGTTCATCATTTTTAACAGAGCCTGTAGTCCATACAACCGTTACTAGCATGTTTACATGTATGCTGTGCCTTTGATTGAAGCTTATATATTCCCTTTAAAATATATTTAAAACAATGGATATAAAGTAGCAAAGTGGCACCTTGAGTCCGTCATGGAACCATTGTCATCCCCTCATATGATAATTACGAACATGACCGATTCATGGTACCGGTTGACTCAGCGTACACTCATAATACACGACGAATACGCAGCGCATTTATTCGCACAATCAGAACGTGCAGTAAAATAGAAAAGAGTGCGGTGGTTGCTGTTCACGAAGCCACTGGACAACAAATCTCCCTGTATTCGCCGTGAACTTGACTTCGTTAAAGAATGATTTAAAAAGCAGTGTATTTAGAGTGGTAAATTAAGAAATGATTCATCGAATATGCAAGTTTTTAAAAATTGGAAATTAAAGAAGGAAAATTGACTTTTCTAAACAGCTCAGAAACACAGAAACAGCCACGTAACTTTTTTAAAACTTGGCAAAAACGCAATTTGCAATGCTTACCTGTTATTTACGAATTTCGATTTATGCATTTCTCATAAGTAAAATTCAGCCTTTGGTTAACTTTTAAAACAACCTTATTACTGATATAGAAGCTTTCGAAAACGGTAAGTTTCATCTCCTTACGTTTTAATGAGCTATGACGTCATGAAACGTCATGGATACCCACACCGCTGAAATATATGCTAGGAACACGCATTCTACAACAATGTTGTGAAGCCGAGAGACGGTCACTTGATGTAGGTTAGTTTACTTTAAGTCGTTTCACTTCAACAACTACTTGTCCACCAGAATGGTCATTAAAACATATATGTACCACCCCACAACTTGACCATGAAGGTTGATCAACTGTTGAAATTCAGAGTGCCGCACACCCACACAAGTTAACATGCATACACCTACATATACAATTGATGTCAACGGTGTTTGAATATTAAATTTTATCTGTACATTTTCTTTGTCATCATTTTGCAGTGTTTTAACATAAAACTTCCATGGATGACAACTTCATCTGGACGCCGGTGGAAAAAGCACAGTAAATGGGACGTTGCTATTACATCCGCTTAATCGATCACCGCTTTCCATCATCCATACCTTTTATTTTGTTTCTTGGGGTCGTGTATTAAGCTCTTGCACGGAGGTGATTGCATTGATATGTTTTAAGTTATTGGTGTTGATTTATGTACGTCAGATCTCATTTTTTTTTTAATTACGCCAAAATGTTCTCAAACAGAGACAGCCATGAAATGGTGGAAATCAACAGGCAAAGTTAGTGTGGCAATTACCCAACTCGGTGTTTTATGTAAACCAAATTTTTTTCTTTCAAAAATCAGTTGCATCTGTAACACAACTGACCTAATTAATAAGACCTCGGCCCTTTTCCATATACCGATTTCAAATCAATTGTCGGGTAGACCTACAGCTTTGGTAAGCGTCGTTTATCTCCCTGTCGATTAACTTTGGTCAGGAACGACTTAACCAATAGTGAAAAAAAAAGTGAATAGATGACTGAGTAACAATTATTCTTATTACATTCACATAACATCCATTTTCATTTATTTCCAGACTATCGGTTGTAAAAGGTCCTGTATTTTTCTCTACAGGCAAAAACGATTTTAAGATTTGATATTAATGTAATGTTTTATCCGGTTATGGTATGCAAAATTGACATTTCAGGTAAATTTATAAATTTTTTTCCGAATTCTGCTTGAAGGCAGAAGAAGTTTGGTTTACATTACAAATACTAGAACTGCTTTTTTCCTTTTCTTTTTGCATTATTTGCACCCACGTACAGGCAAATGTAACGTAAATTAAATATCAAAATGAAAAGGTTATAAGTATCATTTATCTTCTTACATCTTATAATAATTTTCCTGGGTCTTTTAAAATTTAATTATGTTTGTTTTAAAGTAAATATGTGGTGCAATTTGGATATAAGGTTTTCTATTTTGGTTAAACAAGCTTGAAAAAAAATAAAAGCGTTCAGCTCTAGACCCTTCTGTTAGCGTCTGGTAAAAGACTGAGGCAGAACCTATTTGATAAACGCTCTTAAAAAAGCTGGCTAAAATTTTCAGGGCAATGTTAAGGCTGCTTAAAGTTTGCCCAATAGTGGGCAAAATAACAGGAAAATTTATTTACCAACATTGGTTAAATTATTGATGATTTTTAGTATTTCTAATTATTTAAATTCACAGTAAACTTTCACGTACACTGTAGCAGTTTCTCTAGGACAACAAGAGAAAAGTCGATACATAAACGCTTTGAAATTCATTTGAACACCAGTTTAAGATATAGTTCCCTCATCTGAATAGAGTATCCTTAATTTCTCAAATGAGATTTGTGTTTGCCACCTGATGCAGGTCTACTACTGAGTCTTGTAATTGTAATAAATCGAAGCCGAAGGTGAATATATATATATAAATATATATATATATATATTTATAAGGCGAAAAAATAACAATGAAATACATAAGAAAAAGAATTCGCCCTAACGTCTAAAAATATAAAAAACGTTATTTCAATGGGCAGCCTTCCGTTCGTATTAACAGCTAGGGGTCCGTAAATTTGACAACTTTGAAGTAATTGTACCTGCTTTGTAAATCTAAGAGGGCGCCCTTGTACGTTTACGTATTTTTATAGGAAAAGTAACGTTACGGGGAAACTTATATTTCGCCACCCATTTTTTTCCCCTTAAGGTCGAGTTTTTAACAACAACTTTCCCCTTAAGTGCCGAATTAGTGAAATATATATAAATAAATATATATATATATATATATATATATATATATATATATATATATATATATATGTATGTAGATATATATATATATATGTATGTAGATATATATATATATATATATGTTTATATATGTATATATACATTGAAAAGGTTGCAATAAGTTCTTACAACATAGTTTTACAGAACTGTTTCGTAAGGGCCAATAATGTAGGTCCTCACTCTTCAGAAGCATGATGTAGAATGATGTCAATAACGTTATATACGTATGTGTTCGCTGCTTTTCAACGTGTCCGTTTTTAAGCACGTGTTCGTTCCGTGTTTGTTGTGAACAGGCACGAACGGTGTACAGCGAGCCAAGATACATTACCTATTAGAATAATTAGACAGTAGATGTTTGTTCCTGTGTCTACAAGAGCTTATCAGTTCGTTTCTTCTATTTAGAGTTGCTAAGGAAGGTTTGAGTATAATGAAGAACTTTTCTTCCAGACAGAGATTACAAGTTTTAGATGATGTGGAGTATGCTCGAGCTTTGTTCATGAGTTTCCATTTTACGGAGTGTTCTACATTTGTTTCCTTTACTTTCCAGATGTATTCACCGAGTGCCGTTGCGTTTCATTTCTATTGGCCCTTACGAAACAGTTCTGTAAAGCTATGTTGTAAGAACTTATTGGAACCTTTTCAATATTACAGCTCCCTTCACAGGGTTGAGCATTTTACCATTGCCCGGTTGACATTATTAATCAATTTAAACTATAACGGTTATGTATATATATATATATATATATATATATATATATATATATATATATATTTCACTAATTCAGCACTTAGGGGGAAAGTTGTTGTTGGAAAGTCGACCTTAAGGGGGAAAAAGTTTTTGGGGCGAAATATAAGTTTCTCCTTAACGTTTCAACACACTTTTTCTATAGGAATACGTAAACGGACAAGAACGCCCTCCTAGATTCACAAAGTAAATTCAATTACTTCAAAGTTGTCAAATTTACGGACACCTAGCTGTTAACACGAACGGATGGCTGGCCACTGAAATAACGTTGTTTATATTTTTAGACGTTAGGGCGAAGTCTTTTCCTTATGTATTTTATTGTTATTTTTTCGCCCTATGTACGCGCAGATATAACAATTTCCCCCTAAGGTGGGAATTAGCGTTATATATATATATATATATATATATATATATATATATATATATATATATATATATATATATATATATATATATATATATATATATATATATATAGATCGAAAGTGTAATGGTAATGAATTCGATCATTAATTTTATACCGATCCAGCGATCCAAGGTAGAGTATAAACTCTTATCAAAGAAGGAACGGTTGAAGAAAAACACCAGAGAGAAACATTGAGCCGCACGGCGGACCGAACCCACCATCCTCCGCTTTCCGGGCAGAGTCTATGACCACTACGCTAGAACAGCTCGTGATTCACAGAAGCGACAACAGGTTATAAATACACCGCGTGAATCAATTTTCGATCTACCAACTTCGACCTACTATATATATATATATATATAAATATATACCTTTATATATATATATATATATATATATATATATATATATATATATATATATATATATATATAAAAGAATAAGTAGAAAACACCACATATATGACAATATTGGAGCACATACAAGACAAGACAAACGTTTATTTCAAAGACACCTGTCTTTGTCATCATCGTCAATGAACAAAAACAACAAGAAACAAAATAAAACAAAAAAATTAAAAATCCTATCGAGAATGTTAAACAGTACCGGCTTCCCTGTAAACCACAGAAGGGAAGTCGCTCAAAACAACAAAATCTTTGTTTAGGCCGCGGGTATGTGTTGACAGTTTTAGCATCCATTTGCGGATTTAAGCCTTTGAGTGACAGATGGGTAATTAGAATTGAGTAGGATACATCTTAAATTAGACAAAGAGTGGTTTGAGCTACTAGTGAAATGTTTGGATATAGGATAATTTAATGATTTGTGTAGAAGTTTTTGTGGTTGTTAAACCTCAGTCTTAATTTGGTGCCGGTCTGACCCACATTAATTGCCTGAAAAGGATTATCCTGTCACAACAGAGGTGAGGCCATTGTCAACACCTTTAAAAGCTTCCAAGATTTCTCAGTCCTTGTCATTCTTTGACCAAGTATTGATAAAGAGGTAGTATTCCTCGAAAGCTCTACTTCAAACCATTTGGCGGTTTAAATTATCTTAATTATAAAGGCGATTGGAATTATTTTTAAATGATAGGAAATTCCGGAATCACGGATTTTTCGCACCAAATATAACTGCAATTCAATGTTATATTTTTGGCTGGAAATTTTGTTAAAAAGTAACACATTTTGTAACATTTCAGTAAAAGACAATAGTTGTCAAAAAATTTTGAAAACAAGAAAGATCATGAAATGGTTATTATTTTTTATTTGATGAAAGCATGGCTAACCAAATTGGTAGAACAAATCTTGATCATTTGCAGTGAAAGACGCAAAAAGGATTTTAGATTGAATTCAAATGCAAGTAAGATTTTACACCGGAAACAATGTTTTTGCTCATAGGTAAGAAATCGAAGATCAAACACCAACCAAGAGTACATTTCATTATAAAATATAATGTACACAATAAATGGTTATATTGAAACGTAGGACTTCCGTAAAACGTTAGGAAAATGTGTGTTTTTCACCATCTCGGATGATTGAAAACATGTCGAAAAAATTCAATGCTTTCCACGACAACCATTGGCTAAGCCGACGTACTGGTACATATCAGCATACCTTGAACTATGGAAAAGAACATCAGGAACTTGTTTAGCAGGAATCGAAACACGCGGCACAATTAACATTTTTCAGCCTGTTTTGATCGTTGCGAGAAGTGTGGTACTAATGCTTCAAAAATGCAATCTTAACTACCAAGGGTGTACCAGTACAGCACGATTCACTCCACAATAGTAATGTTTGTAATGCTTACTACTGTATTGACTCTACAACTGTAGTAATGATTGTACATGGGGTTTGCTCTTTGGACACTCTGTAGTTATACCAGTACAATCTTAACCCAACCAATTCTTAACTCACACATCCTTTATGTCGAAGCTTGCCGAAGCAACTGCTCTAATTCACAAGAAATTGCAGAATGACACACTGATGACACACTATAGACAAGTTACTCTTTTCCAAAGCAGTTTCATTTAGATATTGGCATGTCGGGGCGCCATCAGAACGTGAAAGTGACCTTCGTGGACAACTTCACTCTCTTTGTACAAGAGCAGACCAGGGTGGAAAGGGGTGGGAAAACTTGGAATGGTGAAGGACAGTGGTGCCCCGCCTTTTGGACCTCTACATCCTGGTACTACTCAGTACAAGAAAAATGGACCAACACCGTCGTATTTTCATTATCTCGGATGATTGAAAACATGTCGAAAAAATCCAAGGCTATCCACCACAGCCATTGGCTACGATGTACTGGTACAGCTTGAATAGCTTGCTAACTTAAACTATGGAAAAAGTCATCATGAATTTGTTAAGCAGCTACCGAAACACACGGCACAATTTACATTTTAAAGTCTGTCTTGATGGTTGCGAGAAGTGTGGTATTAATGCTTCAAAAATGCAATCTTAACTACCAAGGGTGTACCAGAACAGCGCGATTCACTCTACAATAGTAATGTTTGAAATGCTTACTACTGTATTGACTCTACAATAGTGATGATTGTACATGGGGTTTGCTCTTTGGACACTCTGTAGTTATACCAGTACAATCTTAACCCAACCAATTCTTAACTCACACATCTTTATGTCGAAGCTTGCCGAAGCATCTGATGTAATTCACAAGAAATTGCAGAATGACAAACTGATGACACTCTATAGACAAGTTACTCTTTTCCAAAGCAGTTACATTAAGATATTGGCATGTCGGGGCGCCATCAGAACGTGAAAGACCTTCGTGGACAACTTCACTCTCTTTGTACAAGAGCAGACCAGGGAGGAGAGGGGTGGGAAAACCTGGAATAGTGTAGAACAGTGGTGTCCAGTCTTTTGGACCTCTACATCCTGGTACTACTCAGTACAAGAAAAATGGACCAACGCCGTCGTATTTTAATGCATATTTTCATGTCATAGGAGGGATTATACATGCTTACGGCAGTAACCAACTTTGGGGTGAGACACATCAATGTAAAAGTTTCCCGACCTGAGTGTTAGGAGAGAGGCCACCCATTCCACTTATAAACGTTTTGACTTTTCCAAGGAGGCTAGATGCAACATGGTGAGAGATTTTGACTTGGGCAGAATTAGTCTAAAAGGTTTCCTTTTGCTTATTTAGTGTTGTAATTTCTCTTTATCGTTGCTTGCAACATCTTTTGAACTCCACAGTTTGAGGGGAGGGTCACATGAAGGGAAAATATCCCTCGATGCCCCAGTGGCTACGTCCATGGGGATATAGTATTAAGGCACAGGGTGAAATGGTTTTCGAGAAAAAAAAGAAAATTAAAGAATAAAAGGGCGACTCTTACCTAAATTCAATATAAATTGAAAAAATTTTGCGCCCAAACTTCCGACTATATATGATTTAACTTTTGAAAAAATATAGGCCTATGGGGATCTTAGCAGATCGACCCAGCAATTTTTTAACCTTTGTCCTAATATTTGACCATTTCGGGCGAACTTTTGCAAGACTACAGTGTGAAGTTGGGATGATGAAAACCACCTTTTCAAATTCTACCAAAATGTGTCGCAGATCTTTTTGTTACATGAAAATTGTACTTTAAATATATCGCCTTCTGTTTTTCGGCAAAGATTTGAAGCTTTCAAAATAATCGGCCATTTCGGGTATTGTGTTACACAAGATTTAAAAACAGTCTCAAGAATAATTGTTTCTTTTAAGCCACAGGCTTCCCAAATGTGTCGCGATTGATTTTTTGGTTTCGAAGATAAAAGAAACCAATGCATTCATGATGGCGGCGTATGTGTGAGTGGGTGTGTATGTGTGTGTTTGTGACACTTTGCTTGTGAACACGATATCTCAAGATAGGAATGTTCGACAGTTTTCAAACTTGGTACATAGATGTGCCATATTGAGAGGAAGAAAGCTACTGTTTTTGGTGGAGGTCAAAGGTCATCTGGGGTCACGAGGGGTCAAGGTCTAAAAACCTCGTTAACACGATATCTCAAGATAAGAAAGTCCGACAGTTTTCAAACTTGGTACATAGATGTGCCATATTGAGAGGAAGAACCCTATTGTTTCTGGTGGAGGTCAAAGGTCATCTAGGGTCACCAGGGGTCAAAGTCTAAAAATCTCATTCACATAATATCTCAAGGAAGGAAGCTTAGATAGATTTCATATTTGGTATGTGGATACGTTATGGTCAAGAAATAGTCCCTCTTGTTTTGGTGGAGGTCAAAGGTCATCTGGGGTCACCAGGGGTCAAAGTCTTAACACCTTGTAAATGTGATATCTCAAGGTAGGAAACTTTGAATAGAATTCATATTTGGTATGTGGATGCGTTTTAGTCAATAGATGGCCCTATTTAATTTTGGCGGAGATCGAGGGTCTCCCGGGGTCACCAGGGGTCAAAGTCATAAAATCTTCTTAACATGATATCTCAAGATAAGAAGCTTGCATAGATTTCATATTTGGTATGTAGATGCGTTATGGTCAGGAGATGGTCTGTAATATTTTTAGGGGAGGTCACCTGGGGTCACCAGGGGTCAGAGTCCAAAAATCACTAAAATCGGTTGCCCAGCCGACGAAGTCGGTTGCGCGCCGGACTGAAGCACTTTCGGGTGGACCAGTTAACTAGCCGACTTTGCTTGCTTGTAGAGTTTTCATTGCTAGTCAAGACCATGATTTGGGCACAAGTATATTTGAATAAATCTCCCCACTTCTAGCTAATAGAAATACTTAATCATGCTGCACCTCCGTAAATTTCATTATTTTTCATTGTCCGTAGCAGTATTTGGAGAAAAATTTAACCAGTAAAATATCAAAATGGACATTCCATTTTGATATTTATGAATAAGCATACGCAGTTCGTTGAACCGCCTGGGTTGTATAGTTACGATAATGAACTGTACTGTAGAAGTCCACCCTACGATGCACGTAAAAATACGCAACTATCTAATTTTTAGCGGTTCTGGACAGCGAAAAAATGTACTCGATTAACGTATGTTATGGTTCCTTTCTGATATAAATATCCCCGTATTTTTGGCACTTCTTGTCCAAACCTTACGTCTTGTTTAAAACAATCAGCGACTGAAATGCACTTTAGTCGGATCCCCGAAAAATTCACGCATGCAGAGATTCGTGATGCCGTTTCTCTGTGAATTTAGCACGGGGCTTGGCCGGCTGCACAGGCCAGCTATGTAAGCCTCGGAAGTGCGATCTTCATAATGCAAACTGAATGGGGAAATTCGTTCGGAGGTCTGGTATTTTCACACACTAAATCCCATAGGCGATGGCGCGAGTTGTGATTGGCTGGCTCAGAATCAACGAATATGATCCAATCACGATGCAGAGGCAATTCAAATTTTGCAATAGATCGTATGCATACGATGTCACCGAGCAAAAAATGGTCCCTTGTTTAGTGGTAAAGACGGATACGCACGCAAGTCTACTGCATGCATGGGACCACATGCATCACTGGTTTCGTTCGTAATGACGTCATATCATAACATTCCTTAAGTCCTACTGTAAACAACTTCACGGTAGGAATGCTGGAAATTCCTTAATTTATGTAGGATAATAGAGCTTGGTTGTGATGTTTGCAGCTGGTGGGCCGTTTAAAGTGCAATTGTAAAGGTCGCTACTAGGACAAACACGTGAGCGCTGTACATGTATTGAACACTGCATCACAAGCAAGCTGCATCAAAGCATCGGTGTCGGAGTGTTTCATGAAGTAACTGGCGATATTACATAGGACTAGGCGGGAAAATACAACAGTTGGTGTAATGTTAAAAAGTGCACATGGTCTGAAGAAAGCTTCAGTAAATGCGGGATGGGCTTTTACTGCGGAAAGATGATATAAACTCATCGCAAAATAACAATATTTTTGCTACACCCTTTCATCGGCGAACATGACGGGAAGTGATAAATCGCACCCCTCTGGCAACCACTTCATATTAATGAGTTGATACGTCAATGTTTTAATATTCATGTCATGTCTTACCGGTGAACAGTTCACAGCGATGTAAATAGAAACTAAGTTCGGAGTGTAACTCATGATGATAATAACATGTTTCACATTTCTTGTGCGCGATGGACGGCTGAATCTGGGTTTGACAGGACCCAAACGGTGTATGGTAATTGTCAAATTGCTTTGATTTTGGAAGAAATTATCAAACTTTAACAGCACTAACTCAGATAAGGCATTCAAGTGTATATGTAGTGACTGCTCTGGAACTACAACTATCTATACAGTGGCACAGCAGCCATGTGGATAATCGTGAATAATCGTAATATAGCTTCTTGTTTGCTTTGTTTGTTTGTTTTCATTTGATCCTCCCTTGCGGGAACTCGGCAACGCCCCAATGAAGGGGTATTAGCGCCAAGCTGGCAACGCCAGTCTCGTGAGACAAACTCACAGTTTAACGTCTATGATAAAGGGATAGCAGATTAACCACAACCCAGAAAACTAGACGACAATTTTGATGTCGGAGCTGGGACTTGAACTCACGACCTCATGACTGGAAGATGCAGTTCGTTACCACTGTACCACTTGCTCCTTCGGGAAGGAGTGTAAGTTTTGGTTTCGCCGAATGGCCCTTTGCCAGAGGGCCGGGAGTACTTTAGAAAAAGATTGGAAAAGAATTTGACCCAACTGAAAATTCCATGTCACCGACCATGTACCCTAGATAGGATATCTCCATTGGCGTACGAGCTAGGGATTGGGGGCAAGGGGAAAGTCTGTCCCTCCCCTCCCACCCCCCCCCCACCCTCCAAAAAATCCACACATTCTAAAATGTGGCGGGAAATTGGAAAAATTAGTACAAGGATTTGCAGAAAATCAAATAACCACTGGAGTTTAAAAAAATGGCATAGTTTTTTTTTCCCGAAAATTCCTTGACGTGCCCGCAATCTGAAAAAAACCCGCCATAAATCGCGGTTCTAGAATTCATGAAAAGCAAAGATTCCAAAATTTTGCTACACCTCCTCAGTATTATTCGTGAGCCTATTAGTTTTTACTTCAGACTTTTTCACAACACAATACCCGAAATGGTAGAATATCCAAATTCTTTCAAGTATTTACCGGAAAACACTGGCACAAAAGTATATGATCATAATCAGGCCAGGGTAACATATTTCACAATAATCACAGAGATATAAAATCGGGAAACATTTGGGAAGCCTGTCGCCTAAAATCTCAGGTTTACTCCAAACAGTATCAATTCTCCTAGCCTAGTCTTACCACTGGCGTAGACAGGAGGGCACAATAGGGCCATGACCCCCTGTTCATGCCCGCAAAACAAAAAACAAAAAAACAAAAAAATGAATGAAAAATAAATAAATAAATTACGAAAGTAAAAGGTACTTTCGTCGCATTGGCCTCGGCTGGCCCTATGCACTTCAAGAGTCATACTGTACAATTAGTTTACATATTCCAGGGTTCGTTCCGCATTTCTGTTGATGTCCAACCGTGCACGCACGCTGAACGCGAATACTTTTTCAATAGACTCAATCAGTGTTACAACAAATGCTATCACAGCTGGGCGTCAAAAGAGTTGGTAAGGCGCTCTCACTGAGCTGCTATATAGCTCAGTGGGTGCACTTACACTGTCGTCACAATGGACGGTAGGTTCCAGTTTGTTTACTCTCTGCGTGCAACCACGCAAGCGTTAACACGCGCAACACCAAATATACACCCATGAGTTCTTGCGCATGCTCTATGCCAACCAATTAATAATAATAAAAATAATAATGGAAATTTATAATGCGCACACATCCGCAAAAAGCGCTCATGGCGCATGCAGGGCTCAAAGAGAAACAAAAAAAAGAAAAAAAAAAAAACATACACAATGCCAACTAATGCCAATCAGTGACGTAGGCGTCAACACTCTAATAGCATATAGCACTGCAATCACCCAAAATCGACCGTTGATAGATCGATCGCCGAAACTAAGCAACCAAATGCCACGTAGGCCCACAGTATATTGATGCATCATACCCTGTAAGCAGGCGGTCTGTCGGCGGCCATTTGACCGAAGGAGAACCATCGGAGGCCCGCTGG
Organism: Holothuria scabra; assembly: GCA_037179385.1. Taxonomy (NCBI): domain Eukaryota; kingdom Metazoa; phylum Echinodermata; class Holothuroidea; order Aspidochirotida; family Holothuriidae; genus Holothuria; species Holothuria scabra. The sequence continues at coordinate 36,057,946 of CM074190.1, forward strand.
CTTGACACTGTGAAAAGTGCATGATGGGTACAGAGTTTTTGCCAATCAATACCTCTCGCCCGTCAGCGAACCGTAGACCCACACATTTTTCCCACGATGAGCCGACAATGGACCGTCAAAGGACCGATCAAATATTCCTGGCTGGCTGGGATAATTAGTTAGGCTACATACAATGTTCCAAATACAATTACCGTTAAGCATTCGAGTAGTGATCTACTAAAGGACATATGATATTAAAAGAATCGAATTAAATTTCTGAATTTCACGGAAAATAGGGGAAAATTCCACTACAAATAGTAAAATGGGGCTGTTTCACTGATCAATGTCCGGGGAGTGTAAAATTTGTGAAAAACCACAATCATTTAACATTTGCTTTAGTTGCCGTTGAGGGAAATCTTACTTTCTTCTTTTCTAGACAGTGATTACACACAGTTTGTTGCTTTTTAGCAGTGGCTTAATTATTAATGAAAAATTGAAAATAGTGAAATACACCGCCAACTAGTAATGATCAAGAGCAATATATACTGAGGATATCTTGAGGGGACATGATGGAAGAGGTGAGTCATTGACCAAGGGTCTTTTAATGGAGATCCTTGAAACTTTTGGGAGAAATGATGACACGATAAAGAAACATCTCAAGCATTCTGCAAGAAATACCAGATAAACCTCACCAGACACCCAGAATGACATCTTGAGTTCAGCAGAACTTAAGTTTCAAGTGAAAATTTTTTGCAAACGGAAACTCAAAAAGCGACTGCTTAGAGCCCTCTATAAGCCTGGGAAATACCATTTTCGACTGTCTAAGGGTCCCATTTTTCAAAATTTTCTGTACGCTTCACGCCAACCAATGGTAGCCATCAGCTTAGTCTTTCTGGCTGAATTTAGTTTGAAGTGAACGTTTACCTGCGATTGAAAACTTAAAAGTATTGACAGCTTGGATCTCCTTCATAAGCCTGGGAAATGTCATTTCCGACTATATGAGAGGTACGAATTTTCAAATTTTCTAGACGCTCCGCACCAACCGATGGTGGGGCTCCGCTTAGACAGAGTGTTTTGATCGAACAGATTACTTAACAGAACATTGCAAGCTTGCAAATTGTTCTTCGTTTTGGGACAATATTATGAAGTGAAAATTTTAGTGCGAAAGAAACTCAAAATTATGACTGATTTGTTTTTAGGTACGAGCCCGGGAAATGCAATTTCCTGCTGTCGGGAGGTTCTCAATTTTTAAAAAATTACTGTGCTCGGGCAAAATTACATTTTTCGGACAAAGGAGACAATTCTGCCCCTCCGAAACTGAAACGCTCCCTCCCGTACGTCTAATGTCAATATGTAAAATATAAACCTTCAAATGTATCGGAAGCCAAACTGTTCCGCGGGAGAATTTTCCCAATATGGTCCGAGTGCTTTTATCTGCATGCATAAACCCTAACCAAACTACAGATCATGCCCTACTTGATTTTCTTGTAAGAAGATAAGATTTTTTTTTTTTAAACCCGTAAATCTGTCATAAAATTACAAGTTTTCTCCAGTATAAGCTTCAGATTGTTAAAAGTGGCAAAATTTTCCAAATTCGATGGATACTCCGTAGAATAAGAAATCAAAGTCAACTCTGTTAATCACACCAACATTCTACCTAATTTATCATACATATCACTTTATAAAAACCCCAAATATTTCATTATAACTGTACCCCCAAACCAAATTTTCTTCAATTAAATTCCAAAATTTCTCCTATATAGCTCTTCATTTTCAAAACTTGGTTCATAAAAGGAAAAACCTTTTCGGGCAACCTATACTGTAGTCTCGTGTTGAAGCCTAAGTAGTTAGGCCTAGTACGATTAAATGCGTGATCCCAAAATATTTACAGTTGTCGCCTGTATAACGTTTTTTATTTTCCCATATGGAGGACAGATCCTTCAATAAACACCCCAACTTTTTAATGGTCCTCTCAAAAGCAAATTTCTTTAAAAATTTTTAAATTTTGTCTTCAAAATAAACTCCATATTTTTAAGTATTTGTTGAAAAGAGGGCCAAAAATTTCGCGCGCTCCGCGCGCCTCAAAATGTTAAGTCACGTCCCACCTGGACTAACTCAAAGCCTTTGTCGGGGCCTTGAAATGCTGCCACCCCCGTCGGGGAGCTTAGCCCCCCTGTCGGGGAAATCCTGGCGCCACCTCTGAGGCTGTAGAGGGTGAAATTGGCCACACCTTGAAAATACGTACGGGATACGGCGTACACGTTGAACTAGAACGAAGTAGACGCCCACGTTCACCGGTAACACATGACGGGAAACAGTAAGGGCCCTGGGAATCTAGGACAAAAGGAAGGGAGAATTACTCGTAAACAACAAGATGGCGTCTATGATAAAGGTCAGGGAAGGTCCACCATACTACATGACAATAAGCACTTACAACACCATGACAAAATGATGCAGCCATTTTTCTCTTGCGTACTATCCGTGTAAGTTACTATGGTATTTTCCTATGCGCAAGTAAAGATTTTTGAAAGCTTGAATAATGTGATGACCAAAGGGGAGTCCATTTCTCGGTCTTTGCATTTCTCTTGGCATTTCATTTGAATATCAACTTTTCTCACGTGCTCGTTTTTGTTAGAAATTAAAAGACCGTGCCCGCCCGATCCGACGTGTACTGCTTTTTTTCGATTTACTTAGTTAATAAGCCCTTCTACGTGAACTTTGTTTTCCAGGAGGTTACAATTTTGCACGGTGTTGTAGCTGTGCACGCAGTACGTAACACCCTTTTTCGGTCAATACGTAATACCTTCTGCTTCGAGCCTTCGGAAGGAAATACTTTGTGGGTTCAAAGTTGTTTACAAGGGGAACACATACCGTTGCAAACAACGTGATAGTATGTTTATCAACTTTGCAGTTCGTCCAATACTGTTTTTCACAAATTTCTTAGATTAGATTACAATAATTCGCAAGATCAAGCTCAAACTAGCATGTTACGTTGTACAACACGCGCGAATATTCCCAAGATCTTCGGGAACTTTCCAAACGCACTTATGCTACCTCGTTTATGAATATTGAACTCCTTGTGACGTTAGTGTGTCGTCTGAGTCATTAATATGAAGTGGTTGCCAGAGGGGTGCGATTTATCACTTCCCGAACATGACTTACGACGCCATTTTTAGATTTGTACTTTCCTGTAAAAAAGTGATGGCGCTCTTTGGAAATGTTGACTTTTTGTTGTTGTGTGAACCATTATGTCATTTTCGGTTAAACGGTTAACTGCCGGTTAATGAAGTCGGTTAAACGGATAGTGAATTAACCGAAAAAACACAGCACTAATGCGTTCTAGTCAATAGATGGTCCTATTTAATTTTGGCGGAGATCGAAGGTCTCCTGGGGTAAACAGGGGTCAAAGTCTAAAAATCTTCTTAACATGATATCTCAAGATAGGAAGCTTGGATAGATTTCACATTTGGTATGTAGATGCGTTATAGTCAGGAGATGGTCTGTAATATTTTTACGGGAGGTCAAAGGTCACCTGGGGTCACCAGGGGTCAAAGTCTGAAAACCTTGTTAACGCGATATCTCAAGGTAGAAAATTTGGAATAGAATTCATATTTGGTATGTGGATGCATTTTAAACAATAGATGGTCCTATTTAATTTTGGTGAAGGTCTCCTGGGGTCACCAGGGGTCAAAGTCTAAAAATCTTGTCAACATGAAATCTCAAGATGGGAAGTTTAGATAGATTTCTTATCCAATATATAGATACGTTATGGTCAGGAGATGCTCTTGTTTTTTGTGGCAGAGGTCAAAGGTCACTTCGGGTGTAAGGTCATCTCGGGGTCAAAGTTTGAAATTTTTTTGATGCGATATCTCAAGGTAGGAAACTTGAATAGAATTCATATTTGGTATGTGGATGGGTTATGGTCAGGAAATGGTCAATGTTGTTTTTGGTGGAGGTCAAAGGCAAATATGCCAAGTATCCCTATTTAGGCGGAATAAATGCGATTTTCTACCCTCGATTTAGCCCCATTGTGTTTGGCAGAAATGAAAGGTCATCTGGGGTCTCCAGGGGTCAAAGTCTAGGAACCTTTTTAAACACGATCTTTCGAGATAGTTGTTTGTCCGTCTGTCTGTCTTTTGTTTGCCTGTCTAGCTATGTATGGCTTTTACTGAGGTCAAAAGGTCATCAGGAATGACAATTATTTTTTGAACATGCTAGTATAACATTTCAATGAGAAGAAAATGGTGCAAGATGGCATTCTTTGAAACGGAACATTTATGTATCATCGAAACCTCAATGCATTTTTGCATTCTGGTTATCTTAGGTAACTATGTAACCCTTACTATGAAACTTTTCCATTTTCGGGCCAATGCTTGAAAGAATTTGGATATTCGACAATTTCGGGTATTGTGTATAGTGATTATCTGTTAAGTAACGGTCATAGGGTTTTTTGAGCTAATAGACCCAAATGATCTACCCACCACACCAAATATGTTTTTTGGAACGATTTTGTTCATCCCCAGGAATTGAAAAAAAATCCCTACATGAGGTAGAACATTCCAGAGGCTAGGAACACCAAGGTAGCCAATTGTAGCAATTCCAAATCTGTTAGAAAATTATCTATTCTGAAACCAGACGAGTGAAAAGTCAAGAGATTCCGAAGATATGAAGCTTGTCACAGTCTACCTGAATTTATTCCGGAATTCAGAGTGGGGCACAATTGCAGAATATACTGCAAATTTTTGAAGGGCGAAAATAAACTCTCCTACAGGTCATCGACAATGTGGGGCTCGGGGGGGGGGGGGGGCTTGAAGCTTTGCAACTTTTGCACTCTGAAAAGTAATATTTGAGCCAAAGAATAGCCGAAATGTAATATAAACAACTTAAATTTGTTTTTCGACATTCAGTTATGGGGGCCATGCCCCCTTCAAATGTCATAAAAAAATTATTAGGCGGCCGCCGTCTATGTTACATACCAAAAACATCTCAATACTCCCATGTTGACTCAAGGACAGAAGGGATACTATGGTATGGTTTGACTACTACCTCGCCTACATTGTGTTAGGTCCTTTTTCTGCTATTTCGTCACATTTTGACTTCAAAGCATCCACTGTTGATTTCTTCAGTCGCCCACCTTTAGCTGTCAACTTGAAGTCGTACAGAAGGACAGTGTCAACATTAATTTCGTCGGTTTATGCCGGTAAATGCCACGAATGAGCGAACACGCCTTATATTCCACAGTTTCCACTCTTTTCTGTATCCTCCTCTCATCCAGTGTACTTTTAGCACCTCAACATTCAAGCAGATCACTTTTCCAATGTGAGGAGGGGTATACGCCGTATTCTTTAAATTTACGACAACAAGCATACCCTCTGAAACTTGCCGCTCTTCCACCTCAGCAACATCAGTAATGCGAAGAGGTCTTCCCTGTCTGCCAACGTACACCTTAAGTAAGAAAAAAAAATAAAATAACCGTCAATACTTTTCGGAAGCAATGTGATGGAGTAAAGTGCTATTAAATGATATTGCCATTTCCATCGAATTATTGTGGCATTACTCTCATTCTATCGAACATTTCCTCCATCTTCCGCTTTCTACAGACGCATGCAAAATATATTTTCAGTTAGAAGGGGAAAGCCGGAACATAGCGACCCCAGACACCTCTTTTCACATTTTGACAGCTCTGATTCATTAAAATAAGGAAAATATCTTCAGTCTGATCGAACAACTTCCATCTTTACAGATAAAATAATACACGTAAAACAGCTCGGAGCCGAGGAACCATCTTTTTTCTCTTTTCCTTTGAATTTTTCGCAAAGATCTGTATTTGAGAATATTCAACTTAATTTGTGCTTCAGTTTGCTCACATAAAGGGCAATTTCTTGCAAAAAAACCCATTGTTTTCTGTAATAAACATATGCTTTTGAGATTTCCTTCCATAAAATTCCACAATTTTCCAAGATTTCTTCCATAGAACTCAAATTTTCATTTTTTCTAAAACAAGACAATATTTTTCTTCCTCATCATTTTGGCAACTCATCACCTTGGTCATGGTATCGGTTTATTTCCCAACCATGCCAGTCAAACCCTGGCACCACCCCTATTGAGCACGCAAACGATATACAGATAAAAACGCTTTGGCTAGAAAACATATGTGAGGTGTTATTGAATATTACGCATTGGAATGCATTGGTAAAACGCTTTTTCATTCGTCCCCTTTCTGGCGTACTGGCGAATCGCAAAATCAAGAATTTCATGAATCTCTGGATTTTGCATTTTTCATAGTGACGGTTGTTGTCTTTTTTGTAGAATTTTTGCGTATTCATCATTTTTTATGTTTGCAATTGTAGCAAGTAATATTCCAAGTCGTTGCCATTTTTAACGCTAAGGTGTACAGATTTGGGCAAAAAATGCAGCCGTCACTAGGCTAAATTGCAAAATGTTCACATTCGTCGCTATGTCAATTTGCGATTCTTCAGTTTGCCAGAAAGGGCACGATTTGAAACTTAAAAATTAAAAAAAAATAAAAAATGGCAATAAACTACGACAGACGCATAACAAAAACCTAACACCTACTGGACGTGTTTCAGCCGTCAGTTGCTCTTCAATCTCTGCAATATTATCTTGCAAAACAACTTCTTCCACAGGCATTATTGTGCATCGGCCTTTAAGGTTACTTGGAAGAGCGGGTACCTTTTTATGGAGACAAATATTCATACAAGAAAATCTATGCTTATGCCACTTAAGGAACAAATAGAAAAAGCTAGAAAAGCCATTACCGATATAATTATCCCACAACTTTAGTTGTTTTAATAACGGAATAAAGACACGCCAGTAACCGGACGAGGTTAAAAAGGGGAGTATATGCTTCGGGGAGACACCCACCCCTTTCCCAGCTGACCCAATTACTCTTCGTAAAACTATCATATGACTAAATGAGTTCCCTGAGTACAAATCATGCTGTGTAAAATAAGCTTTGGATCTGCATTTTTTTAATTAGCTGTCAATCAAAAAACAGAGCGAATTGAGAATTTTGTTAAACCCCTACAAGAATTGTAGTTTGGGATGAGAGGATTGGCCCTTTAAGTGGTACCACTAGCTTTTGCTAGAAAGTTTAAGGTTGGAGCTATTGACCAGGCTGCCGAACCATAACAACAGCAACACAACACCAATAGGCTACTATATACTGCAAACACATTAACAATAACGTTATTGATCCGGCAGTAATATAGCTAGCCGTACAAAGATAAGTTGCTCGTGCACGGGCTTACCTGGAAATAATTTGCTCGTGACCTTACATGTGAAAAACATGCCAGTGATTAGTTGGCTCATGAGTCAACTACAAGTTTCAGCGCTTGCCTACTTAGTCCAGGGGGCCGAGGCTCCCTGCTCCACCGTTTTAGGCTGCTGGAACAACTCATCTTTCCCATGGATGTTACATTCACAAAGGGGAAAAAACGTTCATCCGGCAGGTATATTGAACCATACTGTTTGTAACGTTACTTGAATAACTGGCCACTTGCCAAAAAGGCCCAGCTGCGTAATTACCAGTATTTCTGTAGGCCTATATATGTAATACAAGTGTTCTGATGCAGCCAACGGTTTACACTCAGTAGCTTATTGTTTTGTGTGTGTTGCTTACTTCGATATACCTACTGCACTGTACATACATTAAGGAAGATGTTAAATGGCAGTTGGCTTTGTATGGACATTGTCAAGTTGGTTTTGTAGGCTTTTACATGTACTACATGGCCCATACTGCCAGCTAGATAGCAGAAGCCTGTGGCAGTCACAGAAAGCATGATCGGGGTCCTGAATATGAACAGAGACAGAGCCTGCCTACAAGCTCTTTTACTTTACCATGGCGTGTTCCTAAAAATAATCTGGTCATAATTAAAGGGCTGATGCTCTCACCTCAAACTGCACTTTTTGTAGTAGCCTATAGAAATTCTCAATTGGTTCAGCTCTTTGATTGACAGCTAGTTCAAACAATGCCAAAGCTCCAAGTACCAAAGCTCATGTTACAGAGTCTGTGCTATACTGAGAATTATTCGAATGCACATAAATTGCTTTGTATGTTCCCCCTGAAGCAATAAACTGAGTTTGTCTGGAGAGAGGATGAATTTCACACATTATGTGGGAGGGGCTTAAGTAAGTAGCCTTCGTTATGAGGATTGGGACTATCTGGCGTGAAAGGTATCATGCCTTTAGAGCCATTGCTAATGCCTCTATTAAGCCAACTTGGTGTACTTACTTGAAAATTATATATAACCCTCCCAATGACTGGTTTCTGGTGAAATATGTTTAATTAACCCAACATATCCCCCCAAACCTCGGATTATTGTGGGACCTATTTCCGTAGACAATCCTGACATGCCGGCATGTAGATAGCCCTTTTGCACTCTCTTGAGACTTGGATTTGAGTAGGAGACCAGGCAACAATTGCCCAGCTAGGGTACCCAAGATTGAGGTCCAGCACATGAAAACTTCAATTAGGCTACTGTAGGAAATCCTTTCCCCAAGAAACTAGGCCTTCAATAGGTGCCCTTAATTAGCTCAAATTCCAGCCTGAATAGCTTATTTGATGATCCTCAATATATTAAACACTCTCATGCCCCCCACTTCTGCAACTTCTCCCATACAATTAATTGGCTGATAGTCTAGGCTATAGTGGTAAATTTGCGCTTGTTTATTGAGGAGGCATGTTATTTTCATTTAAGTGGACTCGGTTGGACTCGGCTTCGAGTCCGAGTCCAGTGACAGCCGATTCCGGGCCAATTCCGATTCCAGGGCCTTCCATTCCGGACCAATTCCGAGTCCAGGAAGAACCGGATTTGAGTCCTAGTGCGGACTCGGGCGTTATAGTCCTGTTATTCAGTCAATGGGAATGGGTAATTGTGAGAATTGAACATCAAAGAAGTTGTGTGGAGATTATCTTACACTAGAGTTTCATTGCCCGTGTCAGACCGTTGTCTAGTCGGAAGTCTGAGATAAGGGCTCACCAGTATCTGAGGTCGTCTAACACTATTAGCTTTGTTCATATAAACCTGTTCTGAGTAAGTAGCTAGTCTCATTGTCACATCTGGATATTTCACAAATTGTTGTTCCACTACATGTGAAGATAGGGTGAAAATGAAGCTTTTATCAGTTCATAATAACAATCTGTGAAATTGCACTCGCACTCGTACTTGTACTCGGGCGGTTTGTACTCGTGTTCGTGCTCGTACTCGAGCCCTGAAAGAGTTGTGTACTCGTACTCGTACTTGAGTACCTAGCCTCCGTACTCGTACTCTGGACTTTGTACTCGTGCTCTTACTCACAACTTTGTACTCGACTGCAAGTCTGAATCTCCCCTTCCAGCTCATACAATGTTTTATCCTAAAAAGTGATGTTCTTATGAACCTCACGAAACAAGCTTGTAGATTTGACATAAGCACTCTACCATTTGTATGGTCCCATATATATATATATATATATATATATATATATATATATATATATATATATATATATATATATATATATATATATATATATATATATATATATATATATATATATATATATATATATCTATATTTATATATATGCTGTTATATATAAGTCTTCATGCGACTTTTCAATACCGCACTGGTTCACTTATTCATATAAGGTCGCTACGTCACTCGACTTACTTAATATTACAGGGGACGCGTTCCTATGACATTCCTCTGACGTAACAATGGAGAACTTAACCCAACAGTATTTATAATTAGTTGACCGCGCTCAATCACATAGGCCTCAATGGCTCAGTGGTCAGAGCATCCGCCTTGTAAGCGGGAGGTCGCTGGTTCGAATCCTGCTTGAGGCAAAGTTTTCCATTTCAAAGAAAATAATCCTTTTGCAGTATAAGGCAATGCCTATGTTTGAGGAAAAAATGACCTAAGGTCTTCATGCGACTTTTCAATACCGCACTGGTTTAGATATATATATATATAAGAATATATATATATATATATATATATGTATGTATATATATATATATATATATATATATATATATATATATATATATATATATATATATATATATATATATATATATATATATATATATATATATATATATATATATATATACGTGTGTAGAAACGTTGCGCCGAAACTTATACTTCGCCCCCAAATTTTTCCCCTTAAGGTCGACTTTTCAACAACAACTTTCCCCCTAAGTGACGAATTAGTGAAATATATGTATATATATATATATATATATATGTATATATATAGGTCGAAAAGAGGTAGTGAAAGGTGCTTAAAAGTTTTCGGAAAACTCGACGACGTTTCGGGTATAAACCCTTCACAGGTGGCAAAAACCCAACGAAACAACTAACAGTAACAATTGGACACGACAAACATCAAATCCGAAGCGATCAGTGTAAAAACAGAACCGGAAGATAGCGAAAAAAGTGTGAAGGATGAAACTCAAGACTAAAAAAGAAAAAAAGGGTCCTTGATGAAAAAGTACACGATAAAAATGAACATGGTCCGAATGAAGAAAAAAAAATAGACAAAAATCAGGTGTATGTTTTAGCTTGTAGGAGTTGCAACTCGTTGTATGTGGGTCGAGTCACCGAGAACCTTAGGTCCATCACACGGAATCTCCATGGATACCAGGTGGCTGCACATTTTCATCCTCCTTCACCTTGTTCATTACAGCACTTAACCCTTTACCGTTGTTTGGGTCCTTTTGGACCCATGCGGAGAGCTCGGCTATCACCCATCTTTACTCTTTCACGCGGAGCTCGAAACTGCGATTAGTTACCCGAAAGTTTGGTCACAACAACAAGAGAGACAATAGTTCAAGGTCACGGGGTCAATGGCCTACGGAAGTCGATGCGGGGCCGGCTACCACCGCTTTTCCGCCCACTCCCGAGGCGCGCAAATATGCCCCGATCGGAGCACAACGGTAAAGGGTTAACCGTTACCGCAGCTGTAATGTGCCAGGCTCCGATCATCACCGCCTAAGTGCTGAAAACCAACTTATCATGAGGCTAGGTACTCTCGCTCCACACGGCCTTAACGTTAAAATTGACCTTTTGTGATATTCACCCTCTTTTGAGCCAGTTTTAACTCCTTTTACATCAACCCGTTCATGCTCGTTTTTTACTTTGTATTCTTTTCGGGCCTGGTTTTTGTCTATTTTTTTCTTTATTCCGACCATGCTCGTTTTTAACGTGTACTTTTTCATCAAGGAACCTTTTTCTCTTTTTTAGTTTTGTGTTTCATCATTCGCACTAATGTTTTCTGACAATCACTTTCGTGTCTGTACAGCGATCGCTTCGGATTTAATGTTTGTGTGTCCAATTGTTACTGTTGGTTGTTCAGTTTGGTTTTTACCACCTGACGGAGGGTTTATACCCGAACCGTCGTGGAGTTTTCCACAAACTTTTAAGCACTTTCTTCTACCTCTTTTCGACCTATATATATATATATATATATATATATATATATATATATATATATATATATATATATATATATATATATATATATATATATATATATATATATATATATATATATATATATATATATATATATATATATATGTGTGTGTGTGTGTGTGTGTGTGTGTGTGTAGGTGTGTGTGTGAGCGTGTGTGTAAAACGCTGGATCGGCTACACTGTAGGCTGCACTTGTCGTTTTGGATTGTTAGCGCAGGATTTGTAGTAAAGTAAGGGTAGGCGGTGCACCATCTGACGTTACATGGGTAGTCTGCAAACTATAAGCACATTGGAAGGAAAGGCCCGAAATCTTTAGTGTAGATTTCATACGAAAGACTTGGGTGGCATTATAGATTATGTGCCGGGGGTTGATTATTGTTGGTTTGGTCTCTGTGACCAGAAGGCTAGACCGATTTCTGTTGCTTTGGCTCAATTTATGGCCCAACTTCATCAGTAGCGAACCGTTAAGAGGGTTGGGGTAATTAATCAACATTGTCTCATGATGCGGACAACATGGTAAAAGTAACAGCTGAAAAATTTCTCGTAGATCCCATAGAATGTCGCTTTTGGGAGCGCAACTTACACTTATCACAGAGGCATTACATCGGCCGGGATAAGATCTTGGGGAATACATCTTTGTAGGTTGAATAAAATGCCATTTAATTATAGGCCCGTTCATAACGTAAAAGTTATAATAAATATGCCGTAGACTGTAACAATTCCCGGCGGGTGTTGCCTTTATCACCAGTAGTGTGGAAGGGGAGGGTAACAGTAAAATTCTGTATCCTCTCCACAGTAAATTCGGTTTACATGAGACAAAGATCCCACGAGATACAACATTTCACGACAATTTTTACAGTTCCTTAAAGCTTTTTAAGCAGGAGTTTAGGATCGTCGTTCTCAAGAAGTCTAATCCCTCTGGTGCGATAGACCGAGGGTTAGGTGTCATTCTCTCAACGCAACCCCTTTTAAGTTTTCTCGGGGAGAGTTAGAGATCAACACAATCTCGTAGGGTCTCACAAGGCATAAGGTTATGAACTTGATAAATTCGGAGCCTTAATTTGATAGGCTGGGGTTTGAGTCTTTATGACTATCGAGAAATTAATCGTGAGGTACTTGGGTTTCTTTCGCCATTTAAAGGGTTATGGGCAGTTCATGACTACGTATAGTCTGTAATTCCTTATTAGCAAGATATTGACACTTAGGTAACTCTATGGTTATGGTTAAAGATATGCCTTTATTTTAGGCCCTAGGGTTGTTTCCTCAATTGAGTCTTTGTAGACTGGGGTTGCTGAAGCATCAGAGAGAAGGTCTCTTACAATGTCATTTGGACCTGAAAGAGAATACCTTGGATTCTGTCTTCTGATTGGTCAATTTTATTGGCGCCAAGGCTGCCGTGTTATGTTGTGTCAAAATCAAGCAAGGTTGTGCTAGTTTGAAAGGTTCTTTTGGGATATTTATACTTTTAGATCTCCTCCTTAAGGTAGGAAAGGACTTGAAATTTTAGTCCTTATGTTAACGTCAGAGATTCCACAGAGGAATTCTCGGTGTATCTAACCTACGTCCCAATTTTTCGAAAAAAAAAAAAACGGAACTCACGCGCGAAGGTAAGTGCCTATTTTCTACCCTAATCTTTATTATGTTAGGTAGACTACTATAGCCTCCACTCGTAATCGACACACAGGAATTCGTAATGAACTTAACATTCACGTTAGCCTATATGCGTTTTATATGTCAAACGAATATAGTAGTTAACCATGTCTAGCTTAAGCGAGGTGGCTCAGTAGGCAACTTGATATCTTTACAACTCTGAAAGCTGAAAATAAATCTCAGATATAGGCGACATGCCTCTAATTTGTGACGCCAACTTTTGCACACTTAAACTCAATGTTAAATGACGTTCCTTAAGCAACAGAAGTACTGTTATTACTTACTCTTCGAAAATTGCGAGGGAAAATACACCTCTTCTGAGGGTTCGAAAATCGCCAAAATGTTGTCGCCACACTGCAACGCCTGAACGTCGGAGATTAAACCATTGTGTGCCTTGCTCTTGATTTCAAATTGGCCGAAATTTTGTACAGGGCTTGTATCAGACCTTGGTTTCTAGTTAATAAATACTCTTAGCCGTAAACACATAAGGGCGCCCTCTTAGATTTGTACTAGATACAAATACTTCACAGTTGTCAAATTTACGGATTCACCGACGACCATTTCCTCATCCAACAGCACATTTTCGAAACTTACACCTTAAGCACTCAGAGGGGAAAAAAAACGTATCCCTTGGATTATAGTTTACAATGTTTAAGGTCTTCATTACAGATTCACAAAGCTACTGCAATATATCCAACAATAAGCCATTGTACCAAGAAAACCATATTTATTGAACCTTATTTCGATTCGGAGGCAGAACACTGTTTTTGCAAACTTCATTAAATGTAAACCTTCTCACTTGTTAAGTCACCTTTGTTTTCAATCAAACGGGGGCAATTATGATTGTTTTAATTTGCAGCAACCAGTACCAAAGTTAATGCTAATGAACAGTATTGCACAGTCTCTCTATGGTTTCCGTCGTTGCCTTTATTAAGGTCTCACTTGTGTCTGAATCGTTTATCTGTCGGCTTGAAGTAAATATTTCGTAGGCATCCACTATATGTAATTTATCTTGCATATTTAACTATAAGAAACCAAGTGAACGTTAGAACAACGGCATGAACTTGGTCAGGTGATTAGATCAAAATGTAACACAGCCACTTACAAATGTTTCCGTAATAAAAATGGTGACTGAACACATCTTTGGAAATCAGTTATTTCATAATTTTGTTGGATGAATCAATATTATTTTTTAACATCATCACTGATTATTAGGTGACTTATTTTTCCGCTTTTATATTTATGTGACCATGAAACAACATTTTTCTCCGCAACTTTATGAAGAAGACCTTTCTTAAGATGATCAATTTGTCAGCAAAGCTTTGAATACTTTAGCTGCATAGTTGACACTCACAAACGTGCAATGCTATAAACTGTTCCTCCTCCTTCACCAATTTTATCCCTTGAGAGGAAAAGTACATTGACGCTTTCCTTATTGATCTGTAAGGAGCAAGTATATTTAAGCCCAGATCTTACACGCTCGCCCACTACTCATGTAAATGCGCCATTCATAGTGAATGAACAAGACAGCAGAAACCGGTCGACGTTGGGTATAAAAACCAACCTTAAACATATTTACACTCGGCAAAATTCAAGATCCTACAAATTTTTCGCATAAAATCACGATCATTGATGTTTTAGGGCTTTTCAAAAATATGTGCAAGGTGTAGAGACAGAATGTAACTTCAAAAAGTGATACCACCTAGATTCGCTTACGCTAACTGGAATTCAGAAGGGCAAATAGGAATTTTATTACAACTCGAAATAGCATGAACGAAAATCTCTAAAAGTGAAGGTATTTGTCACGGTGATGATCGTCACACAACTCTTCACTTTTTTTAAGGGGACACCAAATATTTGCATTACATAAAATGGTATTGCTAGCTGTGTTTCAAGTTTTACATTTGATTTAATTATGTGTAAGTTCAAAGTTAAGGTAAATCTTTGTGTGACAAACGTTTCACGAATCGATGCAGGAAAACGAGTTCCTACTGCTTGACGCTGGTGCAGTCGAGACGGGCATATCCGAGACAAAAACCAAGACCGAGACCAGAGTGAGACGAGACCGAGACCAAGGGGAAATTCGAGACCAAGACCGAGACCGAGACCGAATGCACATTTTGCATAGGAAAATAAACTGTCCAAAATTTTGAATACTTTTTTTCCTACTGTAACATTAGTTACTTTATGCTCTTTCATGACATGTAACATCAAAAGTCCATCATTACTCATTTTGTACGTTTTATGGTATGCATGAATGTACGCAACGGGAAGCCGTGGCCGTGACCCCCAAGTGACCAAGACCTTGCCTTAGTGGGTAAGAAATTATGCTCGTGTTGGCGATTTGGGAAAATGCAAAAGGTCACCTCCTTTGAGAAAAAGATTCCCTTATGCTTATGGTCTTATGCCAAAACATGGAGCTTCCAGTCACCTGACCAAACATAGAATACATACTTTAAAACACTCATTCAATTTTTTTTTTTTTTTGCTCATGTGGCTATCGTTGCCATACAGAACTCTTTCTCACAGGGGCGGTGATTTTTCCCCGACTCCATGTGCCAAACCAGTGCATAATGTCTGCCCCACTGAGGGACAAAATTGTCAGCACGATAAAGGAAAGGTAATGGCCATAAGTTGGGTGACAGGCCCCTACTAGGTCCCCGTCCAGTACAGCCCAGGTGGCCCTTCTTATCAAATCAGAGCCAGTGAGTGCTACACTGTTAACTTACAGAATAAAGGGCCTGTACTCTCACCCCAAACTACAATTACTGTAGTGGTCTTCAGAAATGACCTCATATATGGTCTAATGTTAAGAACATCCACCTCTCACGCTGGATACGCGACTTCGATTCCCAGGTCGAATCATACCAAAGACTCTAAAAATGTCACATATTGCCGTTGTGTGTGATGCTCCGCATAAGCAATGAAGTAGGAAAAACAAGCCAGTGAGCCACAACTGAAAAAAAAGCTGTGGCCTGCTCGACTTGAACCAATAATTTGGAAACGAGGACGTAAAATTCCATCTAACTAACTAACTAACTACAAAAATTAACTTTTGGCCCGAATTCTGTGATTGATAGCTTGTTTAGGCCTTTAGTTTGCTTGTTAGTTAGTTAGTTAGTTAGTTGGTTGGTTAGTCGGTCGGTCGGTCGGTCGGTCGGTCAGATGGTTGGTTGGTTGGTTGGATGGATGGATGGATTGATGGATGGATGGATGGATGGATGGATGGATGGATTGATGGATGGATGGATGAATGGATGAATGGATGGATGAATGGATGGATGGATGGATCGATGGATGGATGGATGGATGGATGGATGGATGGATAGATAAGATTTAACAACACACCAACACCAATATGTAATACAGTGTTATACTGATCAAATGCAACTCAAGTCTTCCCGTTTAGTCGCCTCTTACGACAGGCATGGAATACCGTGGAAATATTCCACCACCCCAGCCCACAAAGGGATTTGATTTGGGCCTTTAGGCCTTTATAGATGGAGTGTGTGGACTCATTACATGAATTTTTTTCCTCAATGATAAGCCTGTTTTTCAGAGCAATTGGCGTTTTTGAAAAGTAAACTCAGTCTTCGAGTAAATAAAGGTAAGGTGAATCTTAGGGAAATAAGCAACTTGTCTCTGTAGGGGAAGGGGCATGCGGTATGTTGAGTGATTGCCAGTAGGGGGAGGGGTTTAAGGGAAAGAGTTTACCTTCCCCCTTTGGAATTTCTTGGTCGTTTCAAGGAGTTTGAATGCAAAATGGTGCAAGAATTTTAATTTTACAGTAATATTCCTGAAAGTTGAATTGTGGTGGTTTATGAGGTAGAACTGAACATTTTGTTTCTTTACATGCAATCAGATGCCAAACGCTTGCTTTACCTATTCGAAGTAAAATTGTTTTTCATTTTGCATACTTCTTAGAGTAAAAAAAAGGGTCAGTGATTGGCTTTAGGGCACAGGAGCATGTCATTTTTTTATTGTTATGCATGTAAAAAGTAAATCCATAAATACAATACTATCTAAGTTGAGAGACACCACCGGTTGGTGTGGGGATTGAAGGAAATTTTGAGGAATCGCTATTCCTCACATGGCCAAATTTTTTTTTTTTAAATCCAGTCTAAATAGTCTTTTTTTTAGCTCTCCTTTGCAATAATGAAAAACCAGCAACTTTCCTCGAGATCAAAATTTACCACAAAATGTACCATAACATTAGATAAAATGGTATTTATTCTTCAGGGGGGAACTGCAACGGAATTGAAAACATGTTAATGTTTCCCTCTTGCAATTATTGACTAAATTCAAGATCCGCACAGTTGATGCAATTTTTTATGTTGCTGTCCAAATGCCTGAATACAAATGGTTTTACTCCTCCTACCGGTTACATGATAAATGTAAAACTATTGCTCACTGCACCTGAACATCCGCCACTTCCCTGCCCCTCTCTCGTACATCTTTACCAGCTGCGGAATGAGCCTTAGGGATGGGCCCTTACCCTCTAAAATTGTATGCAAAAGTTGGTGTCCTTACATGCAATCTGGTGCCACTTGTGCTTACATATGTGAGGAAATTAAGGGGGTTGAGTAGCATGGTCCAATGCCCCTCCCTGGGTACTTCACTGGTGGGTAAGACAAATTTATTGATACCCATCATAAAATAACAATGGACAAAAACACTTACTAAAAAATGGAGGAATACATAAGTAAAGTAACCTATGCATCTAAAAGATTTCGTTACACTTCATTTTTCTATTTTAGACATTATTTATCTTATTTAAACAAAAAGTACGACAAAAAATTTTTGGCCGGTGTTGAAGCGAGACCAGGAAAATTTCGAGATGGCAAAGGTCCGAGACCGAGACCGAGACCGAGACCACAGGGTGTCGAAACCAATACAGAGACCGAGACCAGGAAAAGCCGGTCTCGAGACCAAGACCGGTGTCGAGCACTACAACACTTCTGCTTGGATTTAATAATTTTGTGATCAAATTTTTCTTTTTTCAGTGTCAGGGCCGCTACGCCACTACCACTAACTACTCAGTCACGATTTTCAGCTTTCGCTTGCAATAAAATTTGAAATTTTAATATGAAAAAATTTCAAATAAGTACCGTCCTTTAGATGAATACAAAGTTGTGGCTGACCACGTTTATCATGTTTTGGAATCGTATGAAAGTTCGAGTCCCGAATGAAATTTTTGATGGTGGAAACATGGGCGGCATACCCGGATAAGCTTGCTGTATAGTGGGCAGTACACACACCATGGAAGTCGCTCTGCCACGCTGCATGTATGTACATGCTGGGAACGACGTGTGATAATGTTCTTCAATTTTAATATGTGGCAGCGCCTATTAAAACAAAATGTAACATGTTTCGCCCTCAGTCAGTAGGTACTAAATATGTGGGGGTATTTAATAAATGCATTTTAATTCCCTAATATTAGCATTTAAGCAAAATTAGATGAGTCTTTTTTAATTTGGTGAAATAGTTTATAAAATGGTCATTGCTGAAATTATTATCGTGCGAACTTGTTTTGTTGACACGGATGGTAAAGTTTGTTTATATTTGCATTAGCGATAGATGTAGTAGTAGGCACTATCAAATAAGGCTGGCAAGAACCTTCAAAATCATGCCATACTTTGGTTCTTAAGAGTGCTACATAAACACCCCAGCAATGGCGTAGCTAGGATTTTTTTCGTGGGTGGATATGGGGAGGGGGCTGGAGTTCACCATCTGAGCGTAGCGCCAACTAGCGCCACCATCAGTTGGCGCGGAGCGTACAAAGAAAATTTTGGATTTTAACACCTCCCAGGTGGCTGTTTTAATTTGTCATTAGGTCTGGTGAGAAAAAAATGTGATTTTTGTTAGATTGAAACACACTTTTGAGATACTGATAAGATTAGTTCATTACTCCACTGGACTATGTACCCTTGGATTGCAAATCCGGAATCCTGCTAAAGGTTGCAAACGTCTGTTTCAGTGCACGCCTGAGAAAGGTATTTCCAAAGGACCATTTTAAATTGGGGCCGTAGATTTTTGCCCGAAAAATATTATTCTGCCCGTAGGACAGTCTAAGCGGAGCGCTACTAGTAGCTGGTGCGGAGCGTCCAGAAAATTCGTACCTCTCAGACAGTCGAAAGTGACATTTACCAGGCTTATAAAAAGTCTCTGTTTTCAGTTTTAATTGCAGATAAACCTTCACTCCAAGCTAAAATTCAGCCATAAAGACTAAGCGGAGGGCCACCATTAGTTGGAGCAAAGCGTACAGAAAATTTTGAAATATCCGACCCTTCAGAGAGTTGAAAATTGCATTTCCCGGGCTAATAGGGGGATTTCAAGTTTTCTTTTGCAAGAAAAATTCCACTTGAAACTTACGTTCTGCTTTGAAGCGGTCTTAGTGGAGCATGAGCACCACCATAAGTTGGAGCGAAACGTACAGGAAATTTTGAAAAATCTGACCTTTCAGGTAGTCAAAAATGTCATTTCCTATTCTTAAGGCTTCTAAGTAGTCGCTATTTCGAGGTTCAAAAACATGCATTTGGAAGAATACCGGTATCTACGCGGAGCCATACTGATATAATTTGAAAAGTCGGACGCTGAGACATTTTCCAGGCTTAAAGTGGAATGTGAGCAGTCGCTATTTCATCAGAAAATTACCAGATAAAATGTATCACTACCAATCGAAGAAATGGTCCCTCATATTTTCGGGGAAAACTAAAATACAAAATTGAAAACATACTAATGAATTTTACTTTATTGCGGCTTTTGGCTAAATTCAATATATATATAGCTAAAAATTGTGTAACTGCCCGAACTTCCGACTATATATTATTTTAATTAACTTCTGAAAAAGCGTAACATTACAAGGTGTGTTTATTAAATGAATTTTGAAGCAGACGCATGGGGAAGGCATTCTCACACTGCATCATTAAAGTATCGAGAAAATTTTCATAACCATTGCCCGTACTTGTCTCTAGAGCAGGACAGAAGACAAACTTTTGGGCACCTGAACACCCTCATGTCGGTCCGTTGAATTAATTTGGCAATTGAAAACGTCCCAGCATTTTTTTAACCTTTGACCGAATATTTGACCATTTAGGGCAATTTTTGCAAGACAACAGTAAGGATGATGGAAAGACATTCTTCGAAAATGTGTCGAAGATCTTTGTTATTTTCCATGAAAATTTTACTTTAAATATAGCGTTTTCTGTTTTTCGGCAAAGATTTGAACCTATTAAAATAATCGGCCATTTCGGGTATTGTGTTGCATAAAATTCAAAAATAAGCCCAATAATGATTGTTTCTTTTTAACCAGAGGCTTCCCAAATGTGTCGCGATTTTTTTTTATTTGTTTGATTTTTCGTAATATGTAATCCTTACTATGATGCTTTTCCATTTTCGGGCAAAGACTTGAAATAACAAGGATATTCGACAATTACGGGCATTGCCAAGAAGTTGCGATTATCTGTGAAGTAAAATCACGAAAAATAGCTTCTTGCGTTGCCCGAAGCAAATGTTTGGAATCTTGACTAGTTGGACTTTCATGAAAATTTTTTTTGCGACTTTACGACTTTTGTTTCCTTTTTCGGGCATATCTTTTCAACATTTTGATAGAGACAAGCTGCCAGATGCTGAGAAGACACTTTAATACACACCAAGGTAACCAAGTTTCAGCCACACTAAATCTGCTAGAAAATTATCCATCCAGATACCCGACCAGTAAAAAAGCAAGACAAGATTCCGTAGATATGAAGCCCGTCACAGCCTACCTGAATTTATTCCGAAATTCGGAGTAGGGCACAATAAGAATACCCTCCAACTGCGTGGATCTACCGCAAGTGTATCTATGTCATAGTAGCCGAGTAGCCCGGATTGAATATTATCATCGGCCAGCATGAATACTTTTGTTGCACAGATCGCCAGTGGGGGACTGCTGAGAGAGGGGGGCCCCTCCAGCCCCCAAGCTCCTGTAGCTGCGCCACTGCACCCAAGTAAATCAAAGGCGGTGTGTGTGGTTTAACTAGTATCTGAGTTCGTTAAATGATGTGTTCCCTTAGACAATCCTTGCTTTTATTTTCACTGAATGGAAAGCAATTAACAAATACTTACGCGACCTGTTAGCTTACCCCAAATGCTACGTAACGTTTGTGAATTTTGGTATATTCAGTGCAGTAAATGAATCTGACAATATAAAGTGTGTATATAGTGTGCTTCATTTCCTCCCTGAGGCGATAAGATCATACAGAGGACGATGTTACAAAAAGTAACAAGGAAAGTTTCATCATGATGTTGATAAAGAAAAGCCCAATGTTGTATCGAGTTTCCTTTTCTCATAGTTTACAAGCCTTGCTTTTTTGGAAGGGAGTCATGGAAATGTAAGTTGTATAAAAATTTCAACAAAAGCAATTATATGGGCGTATGTTACCAAGGGAAACTTTTTATTAACAGAATTTCCCCAAAATATTACAGACAGCTTAAACTGCAAATCCATTTATCTCTACAAGGGAATGTTTTAATTAAATCTTTTTTCATCGAGTTTTATTCTTGAAATCAATTTGCATCCCACTCTCCTTCCAGTGTTTACTTAATTTGGGATTTTATATTTGCTTTAATAAATCTTTTATCATATTAATAAATGGTAACCCTCACGCCATGCTGCTGCTTAAACGAATGTCACATAACGCACCTCGTGAGAATTTTCTCCATCTAAAGCTTTTAATAATGAATAACATCGTGATTGTTAAGTGATTTTTATTAGTTTATTTCAAATTTTAATGACAGTCCACAGAATAACCCGAGCGCAAAACAAGATGGCCTTTTTTCGCTTTGCTGAAATTCTTTTTGTGTTCTTTTTTGTGTCTTTGAGGGGTTTCTTTGCTGCAGATGTAGATTTCATGAGCGGGACAGTGGAAAAACACCTGAGAAACTCTGAGCCAGTGTTAGGCGGAGTGAATCATATGTTATGCCAGGTTAAGTTATTTTAAACAACGCGGCATTTTTCGTTCCTATGGTTCATGCAGCACAATTGCATTGCTGAATGATCGCGATCAGGTCCAAACTTCAATACAAGTAATCATTTTCATTCAATCAATCCAAATAATTTCATTACATACGTTTATATGTTAATTATGTTTTTTTTTGGGGGGGGGGGTGCTGCTTGCTTGAACCAAAACGTTTTCTATGTCAGACCCCTCACCCACCTGTCTATTCAATCCTATTGTATGAATTTGTTGTAATTGACTTTGAAATAAAACTGAAATTGAAATCAGTAGACTTATCGGAGTCACAAGAACACAAAAGGTAAATGAACACAAATTGTTAACGCTGTAATCTTTGAGGGATACAGACAGGCTAAATCAGATTTCACTCGTAAATTAGAGCATTTTCGTCCTTGGTTCCTTATTGGAGAGAGCGGAAATACTCGGTCCATGCATGCCCATAGTTTTGTAATGTCGTCTTTTGAATATGTGGTTTAAGGAAATCGAAAGCCTTATTGCCCTACTGGATGACGTAAGCGTTTTGCCCTTCTGGATGATGTTAGCTTTAAACAGTAGCCTAACGTTACTTCTCTGATTGATCATTCCAATTATCGTGTTATTTTCAGGAGCAACCTTCGGAAAGAATGTACGAGAAACGTTGTAGTAAGTTTACCAAAAACATAATAAGTAAATAAGTAAATAAAGATATTTTGCATATTTTAAGGTAATCCATGATATTGATCCCGGTGTCATTAAAAGTTGAATGCAAACCACCGAAAAAGCAAATTTTGTGGGTAACAGTACTCAAAACCAGTTTCAAATCAAAAGGGGTGCAGTGATTCCATAACCATCGAAGCCTATAAAAAACCGAACATTTTTTTTAATAATATCCCACTAAAGCGCTATTATTCAGTGCTCGAATTGTGTAATAATACTGCATGCCAGCTTGACTCGAAAATTCTTACAGTCCTGCAAGAATGTAACTGCTGTCGCGTGTTTTTGCTCGTCAATTTCAGGTGGAAAGTCATCTCTTTTGGGGCCCGGGAAAATTTGAAGGAATGATAACTTCAATTACTGCTAAGAACTAAGACTACAAAATGAGTGGAACGTATAAGACATTTCATAAGAAACAGGAGTGTGACAGTTCAAACTAACTTCTCGAGCAGTAAATCAGCTCTAGCCGTTAAATATTTTTGTCATTTTGAATGCTTTTAAAAGTAAAAAAATATATATCTTTTATAACATCACAGTTCAAAATTACAATAATTACTGCGACCAAATTTACAGCCACTGGCGCCACAAAGAATTGGAACGAAATTACTCTAAGACAGCAGCTCATCTAATCTAATTTCCTTATGACCAATATCAAACACTGAATGAGACAAAATTCGTCTTACAGTCATTTATCAAATGCTAAAAAGTTGCTACAGTAGAACTTTGTCAGAATAACTTTTACAAGAAATAAAAGAAATTAATCACACAATAGATACAGAGTCAGTACAATAGATACAGAGTAAGTCTTACAAGCGAAAAGTAACCCAGTATTTTAATCAGTTATCTAGTGCAACAGGTGGAAATGATATCTCTTGCGTCTTTCTCTTGCTTTCTTCTTTAAAGTTCTGAGCGCTTGAACTTGAAAAAAGTTACATGTCGAAACTGGTTGACGAATCTCCCAATTCGATCCCATACTTTCCTTTTTTCGTCTCTACTCTGATAACTCTTTGATGACGTTATCTTTGCATAAGGTGGGAATCAGATTCCGATCATTTTAATGTAGTTTTGGTTGCATTTCGAGATTGAACTAAATAAGAGATTAGAGGTGACTGTGCTTGGGCGTCCTTATATTGTTTCAGGCCGGGTCCCTTAGTCAAGCCCGTTATAACTTTAGACAGAAGGGGGATTCAAACTACAAACAAATTTATGCAGAAGACTAACAAACTAAATCCACAATCATAAATATGAGCAATACAATGACAGAAATAATCGCCATTATTTTCTTTGCATACATTTAGAACCAATCACACAGGATAACACAATTGCAACGTATATTTACAGTGTACAGCTTATAATTCCACAATGGGCTCATTTACAATGTACAATACCTTCGTGGCGAAACTAGGATTTAGAAGGAGGTGAGTCTGAGCACATGAGACTGTCATATCTCTTTGATGGGAATAACTGGTACGGCCTAGGTTGGGTTCAATGGCAAAAGCACGGAAGCTATGAGGTTTAAGCATATCCCTGGGTGAAAAAAGGAGACTCGGGATAGGAACATCTTGCTTTAGCCGGTGGTCTAAAGGGACTGGTAAGTAATCGTACTGGAACCCATGGAAGAGAACGGTCTAGTCCATGGGTCGAAGTGAAAATTTAATTTTGCTTGAGAGATAAGACACACAGTTAAAACAATTTTCCAATTTTAAACGTACGTACTGTTTATTATAAGGGTTTTCGAAAGAATCTCGATAGAATAAACCATTTGTTATTTCCATTGCTTTCCAGAAGACCAGCCCCCTACTGAAAAAGGAGCATCTTTTTGTCAATTAGAAAACATATGTAGATATGAAGCCTCAGCTCTCTGTCCTTACACTTGTGGCTTACTAGTAATTGGTGGTAAGAAATGTTAAAAATTTATTTCTAAAAGTAAGTTAATGCAAGGAGTAATTTGGGGTGTCAAATCAACTTTAAAAAGACAAATGAGACTTGTATTAAATTTTTTGACGTTTGACAAGAATTTGAGCGACGTTTTACCATTTTGCAATTTTTTGCCATGCCCGTTGGACTTAAAGTAGTTGCCTGACTAAGATGTTACAATACTAATTGGAATACATACAGCAATTTACACAATATATCCTTCGCCATAAGCTTAATTAGGGCAATACCCTACAACTGAGTTATCTCTAACAGACAGCATTGTGTGTCCTGAATTGTTAAAGCTATAAAATTCGAACGATTTACTGTTCCGCAAAGGTTCCATTTTCGGTTCACCTTTTTTCATTTGTGATTACGAAACCAATTGCCTACAAAATAATCAAGAAATATCTTTTTAAACGAACTCCAATGTGGTATAAGCAAAGAATTCGCTATGAATTCCTACTGGTTTGCGGCTAATGAACTTTCACTCCACACCGAATTTTACTGTTTTAACGAGAAGAGTATTTGAAGTTCCACAAGTTCCGACTGGGTGCTATAGATTCCGAATTTCATTGATTTAATGTACCCTCTGACAAGGAGTGGTCAATATGTGGTACTTCTTTTTTATTTACCCGACCTTGCGAATGGTGAAGTAATTATGAAATCTGACTTGCATTCGAGAGGTGAGCCGTTCGACTCTTTGCCGGATCATGCCAAAGACTTTGAAAACAAAACCTGCTACCATTATGCCTGGTGATCAAAATAAGCAATGGAATAGGGAAAAGAGGCCAGTGAGAAACAACTGAAAAAGGGCCTTGAGCCGTAAAACTCCATTAAGCTTAACCTAACCTTTTTATTTACCCTGTTGAATTATAATAATAACGACTTTTTACCAGTCATTCATTGTTACTTTTGCATATGTATACCACCTTTAATGTGTGTTTAACTTCAGCTGGGATATCGAAGAGGGCCATATGACTTGGGCCATATGGCCCGCGATACATATTTGTGCCAACGAAAACTCAGTACACTCTGCAGCTCATATGCACGTGCATAACCAACAAGCTGATAACCCCATCCAAGAAGAATCCCTTTTATCCTATTAAGCTTTGAAATTACGAGATATATATTATCTCTCTCTCAATTTTCAAATATATAAGGTTAAATTTTACTGCATAATATCTTGGATTTGGTTTCATGTTGATGAAATAAGTCAAAAATAAAGTTGCCATGCTTTATACAGTGCTCATCAGGCGCGGATCCAAGGGGGGGGGGGGCTTTTACAGCTTCAGCCCCAAGGGGCTATTTCAGACTCATCCTTTCCCTCTCAACACACATCCTAATACACGAACATCGCATGATATTAAGGCCCAGTTCTTTCACCACAAATAGTACCAATTCTCGTAAACTTCTTACTTAAGCCCCTCCCACAATTGCCTGAAATTCATGCTCATCTAGATGCAATCTCAGTTTATTGCTTCAATGTGAGTAAGAAAAACTCAACTCATATAATCAAAACACTGTCAGTACCGTTCATGTTGTGTAATTTAAGTACTGGTGCTCTGCATTGTTTGAATTAGCTGCCAATCAAAGAGCTGAGCCAATTGAGAATTTCGGTACTTCGTACCAAAATTGTAGTTTGGGGTGGGAGGTTCGAACCTTTAAGCCCTGCAGTACTTTCCTGCCGCATTGCCTTTGCCATAACAGACTAGGGAGCTGCAACTCCCTGGCCACAGCAAAAAGACTTGAATAACGTGAATAGCTGTCAGCCAATATTCCTTTGTCATGACATGAGCGTTACCGAATGAACTAAATTCACACAGTCGCACGTCAGCCCATGCGTGCAATGTACCGTGGTGGTTGTGAACTGTCCGCACGTTAGTCGTCTCATTTTCCAACAGTGGTTCATTATGGTATAGCGCAGGGGTGTGCAAACTTTTGAACCAAATCATGTTGCTGTGGCCATCTGGGTGGCCCCAGTGGGGCAGGTATAGGTTATATTAGGTGGCGTCTTTCCGTCACTCCTTGCCCACATCCTTCCCCTGTTAGATTGACCAATGTTCCAAGAGCTACATGCACCCCCCTGGTATAGAGGGACGACGATAAAAAGAATCATATCGGAGAAACACTAAACACAATACGGAGGGGGTTCACTTTTTGATATCCACGATGTTATGAGACGACATCAACCAGATTGAATCCTCGGACGAGCGAGTGAAAAGTTCTAGAAAGTGCTAGCATCGGTGTTGTCTCTCAAGTATATTCAACGGGTAACCCCAGAGAACATTCGCACAGTTACGAGAATGTACGATCACCTACTGGGAACTACTGTATGATGTAATGGCCTAATAATAGCCAACTTGTGGTTATGGGTTACCGAGCCCAGAACGTTCGCTGTTCGTTTTGTACGAGATCAAACGAGACGTTTCCATAAGAGTGAGTTCCAGACTCTTCTGGAAGAACTACCAGATACATAAAAGGTCATGCAAGCAGTGTGACAGAGAGAGAAGAGAACAGAAGATACACAGATAATACAGAGACCAGACGCCTGCTTCGCCGCTTAACGCTGTAATTGTGTCGCCATTTACCAATCAATAGTCTTCATCCCGCCTTCGCGGAACTGAGTCCTACGCTGTGCTGCTGTACAATCGACGCTGACAACACTACCCCTTGGACAAAGAGTGATACCTTAAGCTGTAAAAGATTGTAAGTAGATTTAAGATTTTTTGTTGTAAATTTAAGGAAGTAAGAGGTGAATAATAATTAAGTAGTTGATTTTAATCTCGCTCTTCTGTGGTCTTTCGCTGTTATTGGTTTGAATTGCGACCAAGCCGTAACAACGACAATAGGCAATCTATGTCCTAAAGTAGAGATAACTGTTAGCCGAGAACTGCGGTCCTTTAAAGAGTTGTTGTCATAATGTATCGCAAAACATTCTGATAACAGCTTACGAACTAGCATAGCAGGGAAAGCTAAAGGTTGTGTACAAATAACCTGGCGATTCGCCTAGTCACCCCGTCTCTAACAGATTGGTTTTGTTAAGGATTTTCTTTTTTTGTTTCCATGAAGACTCTAAATTCAATTTTAGGTGTGCGAGCTTTTAAGAACTTGTTATCACGTATGGAAAATGTTGCATTCCATTTCTTTCCCAGAATGTACATTTGCCCTAAGGGGTCTCCCCTTGACCCCTACCCATGATCAAATACTGCAGCTCCTCTTTTGAGACCAAAAGTTTACGGATACACTCGTGACAGGTCCAACCCAGATGGAACATACCCAAGGTGTCTACTCTCTATTGGTCGTAGTGGGTGATTAAGTACAGGCATTACACTTTTCTACCCCACTCAAACCAATTGTTTGGGAACTGGGCCTTGAAACTCCATCTAACCTTACCTAACCTACGTTTTCGCAAGCACAAGAGAACCGAAACGCAATGAATCATGCCGACATTTTTACGTTAAACGTGAACGCATCTTTTGTAAACAATTGGTGAGATGGACATGGTAAGCTGTGAATGAAATAATTTTATTCCAGCAAGTTTTTGCCTATGTTGACCGAGTGCTGGTTTCACACATTTATAAACTGGCAACATTTTAAAGCAGTACTACTAAGTCTTTTGTCCATTTTCTTCATAATTTGCACAAAGTTGTTACTCGATAACAGAAAAGATTTAGCTCGTGTGCCCTTAGGCCCTATTGCTATATAGGACGTTACCGTTTATCATCCATGCAGGTATTCCAATTTGTTCATAGATCAGATCCCAGGAAATATAAATTTCTTCCTAAATTTAACTATCATAACATTGACGGAGGAAAGACAAAAATTATGTCGGCCCAAGAATTTTTCCGGTTTGTTATCAATTGCGCATGCGTAGCGTTAAAAATCTTTTTATCACAGTCCTTTCTATCACTTACTGGTAGGAACCTTATATAAAGAGAAAAATAACACTTGAACGGGAAATTATTCCCGTTACTGGGCTAATTCTGCTTACTTTTTTACGTATCGGATACTTTTTGTTGTATTTTTAATGGAACAGGTGAACCCATAAAGTTTGATGTTAAGTAAAAGTTTTTATTTTATTCTTATTGTAGTGAACCACATAGATCATACACAGCTTCAAAAGGGGTAAAAGATTTTGTTGAGGAATTCAACCATATAAAATGATGGGAAAAGTGGACTACTGGATTGATGTTTTTCGCTTTGCGATCTGCGTTCGTTATTTAGCTCCCAGTAATACAGATTCTTGGATGTTATTGTTCTAGCCACCATTCAGTTTCGTCCCTTCTTTAGTTTGACCATTTCTTTTAGTTCCGAAATAACCCAATAAGTAACAGTTTTACGGTATTCCTTGTATTAACTTCCTGCATAAACATATGACAATATTCGCCTTACCTGTCCCCTCCAATCAAAAATTAGACTCTGGCGGGGTCCCTGATGGAAGGAAAGGCCCTTCAACTTCGCCAGATCGGATGTCTCAAATCAACTTATGGAAGTGGGGATGAAAGCCTTTAAGTGACACCGACGCATGTAATAAGGTGTATTTTCCTGTCACTCCTATAATATTCAAAAGCTCAATAAAACGTTCCTTTGAATTAAAATTCAAAATCATTCTCGCTTTATCTCCAAAACTCTAAAATACTCTGGGCTACCATTGCCTTTTGCTGAACTTGCTCCGTCATTTGCCAAATAAAAGTCAGCACCTAACATGCTACATCTTCATGCTTACTGAGAACAAAGTATTTTTCTATTAGCATCACTAACAATACGTTGGTCACTTTTTCTGATTCGATACATAGCATTACCAGTGGAGACTGTAAGGTGCAGCCTACTGCTGATAGGTTGTCAGAGCGGAAAGGCTAATACCCTTAACAGTAAGCTTCTTTGCGGTCAAAATTTGCCATCAATACTGTGCGGCCGGCCCAGGCAAGCACTGGGTTAATATGAAATTTAACCCCTATTTTCTTAAGGAGCTCATTGCATTGATATCGATAACTTAATGAGAGTGTTACATATGACTTTCACAAGAAAATGCTTATAATTAGCTCAATGAGTCAAGTTTTATATCCAGCAGTGACGGAAAAGCTAAAAAAAAAAGCCGTCTGGGGAAGGGTATCCTCCTGCAATGGAGTAAAGTTTCTGCATTTGATTTTCCCCAAGTGATTCGGAAAATTAGGTTTCATTTAGCAGATAAACTGTACTCTTAAGCATTTTTTGTGAAAAGAAAGGAAAGGAAAAGGAGGAAAAAACTTCAACGTGTGCACTTTAGATCAGTATCATGGCAGGTTTTCTCTTAGGGAGGAGGGGCAGATATTGAGGAATTGACCACTGTAGGTAAGTCGTTCCTTAGTTTAAGCCGGCCTGGATGAAGATTGGTTTCATGATCACTATTGAGATAAACCATTCTTACCTTGTCTAAAAGATATATTTCTCAAATTGTGTTGTTGTTATTTAGTTGTGTCGTCAGCCAGGGGATTAGCTAATAATGGTTGTAGTTACAATAGAATGTTAGATCGGGTCGTGAATGTTCCCTGATCCGTGTATTAACTGATTCAGGTAAGTCGGGTTACTCAGGGCAGGCTGATAAAAACGTTAAGGTTGTTTTGTGTCAGACAAATCGATTTACATTGCTACTACTATGGGTCCCAAAGCCAAGATACCGACTGCATTGTCAAGTAGTAAGGATATTAGTCTTGTAGCCTAGAAGTCTGGGGTTGTACACCTGGCCTTTTATCCGATGACTTTAAAATAGAATCCTTTGTCATATGCTTATATTACCCTATTTTCTTTTATAAAATCCCTTTATATCTATTTGGTTACGGCTTCGATGTAAAGCTTAAGGAGTGAAGAGTGCTCAGATAGACATCGAAAATAATGTTGTAGTACCTGCAGCTTGTTCTATATAAGTACGTAAAAATATGCAGACAGGTTTTAAGTTTGCGTCTTTTCCAAAAATTGGAGGTATATGAGTTCAACATTTCTGGTTGTGACATCTCAGGTAAGTGACTATAGCTAGTGTCGACCAAAATGTTGGCAATAAACGTCATTCAATGAAAGGAAAAATCGACGAATTTGACAAAGACATCCTGAGGAGAAATTATTTCCCATTTTAATGTACCATTGCGCCGTCAGTATGAAGTAAAATTTCAAGCTAAAAAACATTCCCTTTATCATTATACAAAAAGGGTAGTGCTGAGAGGTCAGGGCCCAGACAATAACCTTAAAGATCAATCCGACTTACTCAGAACCTTCCAAAATGTACAAATTAAGAACCTTATTAAAATAATATAATTCGCATGTTTGTTTAGGGGCGGAGTCAGAGAGGTAGGGGATATACATATGCAAAATTTTGACCAGAGAATTAAGGTCAAAGAAGAAAACAACCCTCAAGTCACGCTTTGCCCCCTTTCCAAAAAACCTGGTATCGCCCTTGTTTTCCGTCATTTGAAATTGGGGCTTGGTGCTTATTTTTTCTTTTCCCTTTTTTTTTTTGGCTACTCTGTTTACGAATTAAAAGTGGAAAGGTGAAATAACAGGATTATTAAAAACTCTTAGTTTACAATTCATTTTTAAGCATAGTTAAATGAAAGGTATTTGAAACTGATTGTTATTACAGAAAATCTTGCATTCATTTCATGTGTCGTTCCTATATACCTTTCGAAGAATACAACAATCACAATATCATAATTCGAAAAAGTACGGAACTAATAATTTTACTATTGGAAAAGCACTGAAACATTTACCTAAGATGTATACGACCTGTTCATTTCTCGAATTACAGGAGGGAACCACGTGGTTGTCAGAGTAATCTCCGAAACCACCCGATGAAACTGAAGACTATTAAAGAAAAACATTTTCTTCATGCAAAAAAAAAAAAAGGAAACCGGCAATGTTCAATTTCTTTTTGCAATTTATGGTAATATGAATATGAACAAAACCAGTCGTGTTTACCTCCACCAATTCAGAAAATACTCAGATCAAACTCTCATACCACATGCAGTTGATTAGATATTTTCTCCACAACCGTGACTTTTTGGAAATTCCCGTCTGTAAAGGAAAATGATATAAGAACTGTAACACGTGTTGTTAACCTTTTGGTTTAGGTGAAGTACGGTATGTATGCTTGGTAACTTATATATTACATAACGTCCCCTTTCTGGAGTACTGACAAATCGCAAACTGGCATTGTGACGAATGTGAAAATTTGGCAATTTGGGCGTAGTGACGAATGCATTTTTTGCTGTAATCTGTTCACCTCACCTTAAAAATTGCAACGACTTTGTAAAGTATATTATTTTCTACAATTCCAAACATAAAAACGATGAATACGGCGAAAATTCTCCAAATAAGACAACATTCGTCACTATGTGAAATAAAAGATATACAGATTCATAAAATTCTTGATTTTGCGATTCGTCAGTACGCCAGAATATAGAAGTACTGGTTGTAATAATATTTTTTATTTCTGATGATGTCGTACATGTAAAACGAACGAGAAAGCTAATGTTTTTACAGTATTTCCATGTTGTAAGTTTTGAAAATAGCCATCTTGGGAGAATCGTTCTTGAAAACATAGTTGTATATTCCCTATTTATTTCATTTCTTCTCGGAATATTATTTATAAGGATGTTGTCCTCATTGCAATGGCAATATTACAAGTTTATGTTTTAAAGGTCAGTTTTGAAGCGATCGATTAAAGTCGTACCAACCACGATATTTCTTTCCATTTCCTGCTACCCTTGTCTTACTTGCTCCATTGCATAAGCTGAGCACCTGGCCCAATGGAGAAGGTCACATTTTAAATGTCTAAGTAATTATATTAGTGATATATAAATGTTTAGTATAAAATGTCCTGACTTGGCATGCAAAATATATTTAGTTGTTAATGAATAATCCTCTCCTCAAAACATTTCGAGTTCCGGTAGAAAACTACGTCATTGTTCGTGTTACTGATTCTCTTGCAGATTAGGTGTGCGTATGGGGTATTGTCCATGATTGAGGGTCCCTGGTTGAGGAATATTCATTGCGACTTTATTTTATGCCGGTAAACTTCTAAATCGGGCCTCTGGGCTGTTTACCCGTTATCCCTGAATTTAGCATTTTAAAATATAAAATTTCTCCCTTATATGTGGACAACTCAGTGAACGGCCATTTAGTTTGATTATGTACGATAAGATTGAATTCTCTCAGTGAAAAAATTAAACCAATTAACCCAAAAAATGAGTAATCAAACTTAAAATCGTCTCTTCCTACCATAGCTTTATTGCATGACACGTGTGTGGTGAATGCAGAATGTTAAAGGTCATGTGACATGAAAAGGAAAAAAAATCGAAAGATTATGAAAAGCATATTGAAAACCAAGAAATTCCCTCCAAACTTTTTCAAAATTTGCCAGTTTACAGGATAATTTTCGATTTGCGCTTAATTTTTAATTAATATGAGCTCTATATGGAAACCTTGCGTTGTTATGAGAAGGAAATGCCATGTATGGCAAATAATATCCTTTGTCTTTACAATGTTCATTTCAAGGGCAGTTGTAACAGTGGTATGTCCTGAGGGTTTTTTAGTGGAAGTTGTGTCATTTAGAATTAATTGCCAAAACATTAACTATTTGATGAGTGATTAAGAGATAATTAATATAGCGTTAACTAACATTATTATTGCATAAGTAACACGTTGCTGCACAAACATATAAAACTTTGAAGAGAAGCTTTAAACGACAGAACATCACCATATTTTTACTTGAGAAAGTTGATTCCCTAATTACTGTCAAGTGAAGTCTAGTATTTTAGATGACGAGTAATACTACATTTCATATAACAGTTGACCTATTTTCATTGGAAAGTAGCGGCTATGTGCGTTGCTTGAAGATGTATATCACTCTCACTACAAACCATCTTAAAACTAGCTTATTACATGGCATTTGCAATCACGGACCACTCCCAGGCCAATTAAAGTCTTATTAAAACTTAATATTTTCAGAGAGGATGTTTTATGCAGGGATAGCAAATTATGTTTCAAGGCCACGTTCATAAAAAAAATAATAGTAATAAAAAACATATTCTCTTTTTACCAGAGTTTGTACCACGTCTACCTCAAGCTCTTCTTTGCAGCCTTCTGGGTTTTTTCTTTGTCATGACTTTTTTTGGTCTCTTCGACTTCTTGGGTGTCTTCTTGGTATTTGGCCGAGGTTTGAATGTTTTCCGCTGTTTAAATCCTTTATATACTCTCTTGCTTTCTTCTTCTACTTCACACAAATATGTGTTGTATGTCTCTTGGCATTCCTCCTCCCTAGGTGGTTCTCCCACACAAGCACAAGTCTTGCAGCCGACATACTCTCCGGTTCCCTGGTGATAGATGGCGTGTGTACCGCCTTTGCATGCATCTGTTTAATTATAAAATAGGACGAATTATGATAAATATGGGTATGTGATGGCTGAACAATATTCAATGTGTTGGCTAACCGGAAGACATTATCTAAACGTGGTGGTGTAGGATAAACTAAGAACAAGTAAGTAAGTTAGTTAGATGGCGTTTTACGGCCCAGGTTTCAACCTATTGGTTCAAGTCGAGCAGGTCACAGCCTTTTCTTTCCAGTTAAGAACTAAGAACTACTCTACGGAGCCATCTTTAAAAAGGCGGTAGTGATCATGCAAAGTGCTTAAAGGGGGGCGTTTATTGAGAATACATCACAGCATCACATTGTAAATGGTCAACCTTTAAAGTATTATCAGGGGTCTCTATTTCTGACAACAAGGAAAAATTTGCTAATTGCTAACTTTAACCCATTTTTGTAACTACCTGCTTTCTTAAATGGTATCTTAAAGTGTTCTTGGACACGTATAAGTCCGAACAACAATGGATGAATTTTGCTCAAAGATAGTTAGGCTGGGGGCTTACCTAAGGGTTGTATAAACGGATTAACCAATGAAATGACCTCAAATTTTACCCAGCTAGGCCCATTTACCACAAACGTTGGGTATAAAGTGCTTATAATTGTGGAATTGGAGTGATAACATTTGCAAAAAAGTGAAATAAATACCTACAAAAAAAAATAAATAAAAAAAAAAAGGTAAGAAAAACATGGAAAAGAAGAACGTTTTAAGAAAACTGCATAGATCGCTTAGCCTTCAGAGGAAAGAGCAGAACATGCGCAGCCGTTTTAATCGAGCATAACCCTCCTTAAAGACGAAAGACCACTAGTGAGTACACCAACGTGCTCTAATAGACAGCTTTAATCCAACATGCGGTGTAATTTTTACACAAACTATCACAGAAGTATGATACTTTGTGAAAATTTACACTTTTCGGTTATAATTTGTGTAAAGGTACACTACATTTGGGTTTAAATATTTACGGGCGCAAATACTCAAATTAGGGGGTTAATTTAACGCTCGCAAGACAACACGCCTTATGGTAAATAAACCCAATTATTTTTAAGAGTGACATTTTTACTTGACTGATAATGAGGAATAACTGAAGCATGCAGAGAGTTACATCAAAGACTTTAAAAATGAGACTCACCGCCGTTGTGCCAGATGGTATGCGCAAGCAATAGCTAGAAGAACAGTTCAGTTCCCGAGAACTGGAAAAAAGGACTTAGTTTGGTATTTCGCTAGATTAAACCAGAAACTTATAACTTTACGCGTGGATTTCTGTCCAACCAAGCCTTACCTAACCAGAGAGATGGTGTTAGTAACACCTTCCTGCCTTAACCTACGGTAACCTATGCAGAGAAAAGTTCGTTGCCACCAACCGCGTGAATTACGCTGAGCAACAACCCCCGGATCTACTCAAAATATTTTAAGTGCTGTCAAACGATTTCCTGGTAACAATGAGTTAAGAGAGACAACTCCTTGCTTGTATTAGGGAGCCTCTTATATAACCAAATACATCTCGCCAAGTCTACACTATAGTCTACACTATAGTTAGTGAAATCCTCTTACCCGTCAAAAAGATAACAAAGGACTAAAAACGAACTACACGTATACTGCAAAAATACAATCAAAGCTTACCTAACTGCTAACAACGCTCTTCTGCAAAAGGGTTTGCAATTACGTAGGGAAAACAACGACGCCATCAATCCGTGACATATTTTGTAAAACAACTCTAATCTTAATACAGGTGACTCAGAGTTTTTTGCTAATAATGCAGGCCTGATCCTGTCTGCACTGTTTTTTCTCTCCGAAATTTTAACCCCTGTAAGTCTGAACGGATTGCCTTGAAAAGGAAGTCTTTGACAGTAACGGAAACCAAAGAGAAACTAACAGTGACATTTTCCTGATTTCTCCATAATGATTTAAAGCAGTAAGTGAGTAATTTCAAATTAAGATGCGCATGAAGTTTAGGTCAGTTAAGATGGTGTTTGATGACCCAGATTCTCACCAATTGGTTTAAGTTGGGCTGACCACTGCCTTTTATTCCACTTGTGGCCCACTAGTTAGTTAAATACCCTGCCTCATTGCTTATGCCCACTACTGATATTAGTCACTCCCATATATGTAGCATGTGAGGAAGAAAATATGAACCGGTATAGCTGTGTCATTTGATTCACTATAAACTATCCACACAAGTGAAAAATGACAAATCCAATCTTTTTGCATGAAATCACGGACGACAATGATTTTTGGTCTTCCCTTAAAGTTTTGCAAGGTTCACCGAGGAAGCTAAATGTCTAATAATGTACACCCTACACCCTCCTCAACTTGTTCTTCTCTTCTTTAATATTTTGAGTCTCACTTTCTAAATATCCTTTCCCCTTCATTTCATGTTTCGTAATTTTCATCAATCTGAATGCCTCTTCTTTAAAATTAAATTTGAGCTTTAATTTGTTTCAATCGAACTTTATTTTGAGTGTAAACTTTTACTTAATTAAATGCATACCTTTCATTTATTTTGAAATTCGAGATTTTATATCCTGATGTGTAAAGTGTTACTTCTTTTAAGTTCTTACTTTCCACTTTTTTTACTGTCAAATTGCCTTCTTTTTTTTCCTAACTTCAGAGTGTGATTTTCTTAAAACGAGTCGTTCGTCAAACAGAACTGCAATTTAACTGGTGATCTACAGAAATTTTCAATTTTGATTGACATGAAACTGAAAAAAAATGTTCATATTACACATTATTGTGTGCTGGGAGTGCTTTTGTTACATATTAGGGCCTTGTACTGACCAGGTTTGGCCCTGAAGCCATACTTTAGGACCATGTCTTGATATAATGATGAGTTCAAAAAATTGTGGCAAGGACTGGAAGTAAATACTTGAGAGAATCGGATCTGTCCCGGCTGATTAACAACTGTCGTTTACATTCAAACGTTTACTTTCTTAAGTTCAAACCTAAACTTTTTAAAGTTCTATTTTTTTTTAGCATATAAGCCTACGTTACTACGCATCCGTGCAACATGCATGCACACTCTAGATACCGCTAGTTGCCAAACCTTCTCTTGAGGGAGGGGGATCAGTGAGATGAAATTCTTAATTTAAGTAAAAGATTGAAAGAAAATGAAGTCGTGGTTTCGACTATAGTGCAAAGTTTCAAAGCTAATAGTCCAGATTAAAAAGTGAAGGTTCAAATATTTCTTCAGGGCACAGGCAGAAAATATTTTGCAAAAAAATATTTTTCATGATACTACGAAATACTTCGGTGATCGTTGGAAGATGTCAGGAGGAAGAATAACTCCCAGAGTTACAATCAGTTTTATGCAGAATTAAATCTCTAGCAGTCTATCATGAGTATAACAAAAAAGTTCAACACCTCGTAGCACGTGGGAGTTCTTATTTCACTAAGAATGACCAAAATAACTAATCAGTGGCAGAGCTAGGGATGTCGGTCAGAGGGGGCGAAAATCGTCCGCAGGGGCGCTTCGAATGAGTAAATACCCTGAGCCTCATCACGATCGAAACCACCGGCTTTTCAGACTTTCCATTTGACTTTCCGCACCTGGTAGAAGACTACTTTGCCATTTCTCTCAGCAAGTTTTTCTATTACAACATGTTGAAATTTTTTATCCATGGGCCTCCGCGGAGGAAAATTCGGGGGGGGGGGCAAAATCCTTTTTGGGGGGGATGATCCGTTACACCTTGAGTTGGCGCAGAGCGCAAGAAAATTTTGGCGCAAAAGGCCTCTCAGATCCCTGGAAATAGCACTTCTAAAGCCTGTGTAGGCTACCGCATAAAAAAGGGAAAAAACTGAGTGATCTGTTAAAAAATGTTAATGTTAATTTTTCTTCGTCTTTTTCTTTATGTTTTCTTCGACGTTTTTTCAGCTTTTTTATTTTCCAGGGGAGGGCAAGTTCCCCCTTGCCCCTACCTGCGGACGCCCATGTTTCTATCCCTCTTGTTCACATTCTAGTATGTAGGCGGTCATTATATTTTGTGGTATTATCAGGTCTCGATTTAAGATTTTAATGTAATAATTGGCTACTTTGTGAAGATAAAAATTAAACCTGCTAGAGACAAATACAGCAAGCAATCTTACAGGGGGAAAAGTTATGGAAATTAATCACCGTTAGGTGTACATTTTTGATATCTGGAAATCAAGATAAGTACACGAAGAAACTTTAATCTGAAATAATCTGAAAAATTAGTCTGAAATAGGAGTTAATTAAGTACATTGCAAGAAATAGCCAAGACAAAAAGTATGCTTGGCCCTCTAGATACCGAATTCAAAATAAATAAAAGCAGCCTAAACCTAGGCTTATTAGATGCATTTTTCTGGTTTTGAGACCACGAAAGTACAGAAATAAGCATTTTCATGGGATAATCGTGCAGTGTCAGAAATAGCCATTTATCATGAGAATGGTCACTTGAAGAAAAGCAAAATGGAAACTGCTCATTAAAACTCTTAAACCATTACCACTATGATTGTTGTGGAAGCTATTTTGGCATCTTTATGAACTCTTTTTATTGTCTGTGTTGACAATTTCCCCCGACAACAAAAGGGCTATTTGCGCTGCAGTTATTGTTTAGCCCTTTGCAACATCTTTTATTAGCCGGGAGGGTGAATTTAGTGTCAGTCTGTGTATTTTGTAAGCTTATAATCACGATTGGTGTGGAAGCAATTAACTTAGCACAGCGACAACATTCATTAGCGCGTATAGAGCTTGAAGATATGTTTCGGCAAAACCTACCCCTATATAACAGATGATGACCCTTTTCATCAGAATAAAGTGCAGATAGTACAGTTACTGGTGGCTATTTGAGCATTTTGTTATCTGGGCCTTTGAACAACGCTATTAAATTTTGTCTTTTGCCAACAATAGTGCAAGAGTAAAGTATGTTAAAAACCTAAAAAGGGCGCCGACAGACGGTTTTGGTCCGTCGGGGGCGGGGGGGCTAACGCCCCCGACCATGTGGCACCTCCGCCACTGTAACCAATGGCACATAGGTCATTCCAGTAGCTTTATTTGAGGCTTAATGGAAAATTCTGGAAAAGGTATTATAATAATAAGTAAACAAAAAAACAAAAACAAACAAAAAAAAAAAAAAAAAACGCGTAAACGTTAAATTCTACTCTCATGACCTATACAGGATTACAATGTCAACGCGTTATACAGGAACATAAGTGCAAACACAGATCAATGCAAGTATAATCAATTAAGGGAACTACAAGTGGGTAAACTTTTTTCTTATTTTTCACCTACAACGCAGTCGGCAATTAATTAAACAGATACATTATATTTTATAATTTGAGTTTCTTCTTTACTTGGAGGTATATATTTTATTATTAAATAAATGATATGAGGTAAGTAATTCGTTCTTATTTACCTGATAGTCTCATCAATCCGATGTTAAAAGCAAAGAACACGATGAACAGTCGTTGAGATTCCATGTTATAGATCTGTCAGTGGGATCAATAATATTTGCTACATTCAAAGTGATTCAGTGTGAAACAAAATAAGGGACATTAATAAGGAAGATTATTACACCTTTCACATTAGCAGATTCTCCAGACTTCTGTATAGAGGCACATGTCCTTCGGAAGAAAGAGATCTTTAGTCGTTGATGCACAACAGGTTCTGTAGAAATTTTCAATGAACTCACTAAATGTGGTCTTTTAAGCGTTCACGCTGTCTTGTAATCATCTGAACTAAAAGGAACTCATGTCTCTGAGACAACGTGGACAAATAAAAATTAAATAAAAAAAAAAAACGAAAATGTTCAACCAATAGTATCAAAAAATTCATGATGTGGAACGACATAATTTTAACCGTAGACGGAGGGTACGCTTTACAACAAAACATTTCAATTGTTCAATGGCAGGGAATTTTGAAGTCGTAGAAAGTGAATGCACTTTTATTCTGATTGCAAAGTAAAGCATGTGTTTCCCACAGTGAGAGCATCAAAAGTTAAACTAATTCCATTTACACTTTTCTTTCTACAATTTTGATCGTCGAAACTCGCATTTCGGCAAGCAAACCCTGGGAATGCAATGGAGGCAAACTGTCAGGGGACGCTTTAGCCCAGAAAAGACCCGGAAAAGTACCACGCCCTTAACAGTGATGCAGCGCCAGGGCTTTGAGTCACGATTCGACATTTTTTAAGTTTTAATGACCCTAGTTTGAACTCTGGTCCCTCCAGGTTCTCAATAGGGGAAAATTAACCTCTTTGCTCGAGTACTTCAAATTCTAAAATCATGAGTCCGAGTCTGGATTCGACTATATTCCTATCTTTTATAGTGTCAGAATTGATTTCTGGTCGGGAGGGGTCAAGTAGGATTATCTCTCTTGGAAGTGGAAGACAATCTTAAACCCAAACTATCAACACCAT
Organism: Holothuria scabra; assembly: GCA_037179385.1. Classification (NCBI taxonomy): domain Eukaryota; kingdom Metazoa; phylum Echinodermata; class Holothuroidea; order Aspidochirotida; family Holothuriidae; genus Holothuria; species Holothuria scabra. The sequence goes on from CM074190.1 coordinate 36,098,427, forward strand.
TACAGTAACTGAAAAGTATTGAAATCAAGGGAGGCAGAAGAAATGACAGCTTATTGACCTGCTGTGGGGATACACAGATTTGAAGTTATTATGAAATTGTTTTGTGTTTCGAAGCAATTAAAGTGCCGTCGGTTGTTGTAGATTTTGTTTTATCCGTTTGGATGCATAATTACCGAATTAGATTGCAAATGTAGCACTTTCCTGAGCACATTTGCGTTTAATCACGTATTGGTGAAAGTATGCGACGTAATGCTATTTCTGGGTAATAAGGGTCAACATTGTTTGTAAGCGAATAATAATCGAATGGTATGACTCAAATTCTCAATAATTCATAACTCACCCAGTGAAACGGGGACCAATTTGAAGGAATTTCAGACAACATATTAGGAAGACAGTTGATTTAACACTCTGTAAACCACATACCCGGCGAATCAGGTATTTGGACGGGTACCCTGAGTTGGTATCAATTACCAAATGCAGCCGGATGTCATCCAAGCACAAGCAAAGACAATGAGACCACTTGTTCTTCAGCTGCCGCAAACAATCTTCCTGTTCTCTGATGGGAAGTTAGATACTAAGATGATGGGAGAAAGCAGAGTATTGCACAAGACCATAGATTAATCACGGTTTGTAAACTTCAAAGCCCTTTTCTACCTCATGTGTTTTTATATTGCATTTTCTCACTATCGGTTTGGGTTGATTTTTGTACGAAAGTTGGTAGTTTTTTCTTCTTCAGATCAGAACTTCTCCCAAAAGCAACATTTTTTTTCGTTATTTGCGGCATCTGTACAAAAGATTGGCGGAGAAAAAGTGAGGGAGACCCCATGTGGCAAGGGGCTATTGCACCGCTTACCGAGCCAAATCATCTGTCAGAGACCCGTTGGACGTTTTAACATAGTGCCTCCTTGCGCCATTCACGTCCATAGCTCAAATACTATCTTCTTAGAGCGCCACCATTATTAGCACGTAGTATTTATATGGAACTTTCAGGGGTGCTTGCTCCTGTCCCACTACGGCCTTGTGCAGAGTGTTTATCTGTATAGTCGCTGTTTGAAAGTATTACGAAAGTGTTTCTATACTTTCGTGGACTCAAAGGGCAAAATACGATCTTCTATAATGAAGTTTGTTTTCGTAGGAGAAGTCGGTCCCACCTTGCTCATTCTTTACAATTTACTTACGTTCTCATCAGTCTGGCTATTTTGAAACGTTCACATGAAGTAAATTACATAAATCGACTTATCCACGATGACATTTGACAAAATGGTAACTAATTACACCTAAGTTGAAGACATTGCTCTCTATGTAATATTTCTTACCTATGGCTGTAATGGACGTACACATAATTTGTTAAGTACACTGTTAAAAATTTCTGTAAATTTACAGACTTTTTTTAACTTAAACTTTTAGTATTTTACTTTTAATAGAGGTTTTCTGTATCTTTACAGACACTTTGTATTGCTACAATAAAAAAAGGTTGTTTAAGATGTATTTTCTGTTTATTTGAAAAACCATTTCCGTCTGCTTTTTTAACCAAATTTTACTGCTTTGTAAAACTTTTTCTGTAAATTTACAGAACTTTTAACAGTATTTTGTGTTTTTCTGATTTCACATAAATATACTGTCATTTAACAAACATTCATTTTGTTTTTAAGCTGAAAAAGAAACAAAAATAAGCCCAAACAAACAAATAAGAAATAGCCAGAAAATTTTCAATATATAGCATGCATCGTTCTGCGAAGTTTCAGTTAAAAAAAACATTTTTGGCAAATTTATGGCCCTATTTGAAAATTAACTTACATTTATTATAAAAGCATACTTAGTTATTACGTTCTTAGTTATAAATATCATACACCTGGTGTTTTGTCACACATTTTTAAGTAAAAAGAAATTGTAAGGCCCTAATTTCAGAGCACTGACAATTGGTATACTGATGTCAACTTATCGCCACAGGCGCTCATGCACTTGATCGGAGCAAATTTAAAACGTTTCACAAATTTACTTGAAAGAGTCTGTAAATCTACCACTTTATGACGTAAATCTCATTTTGCATAAATGGGTGGAGCTTATTTTGTAGGCATATTCCTAACAAAAGGATTGCTGTTGCTTTGAATAATATCTTCTTTGGCGTTTTTTAATCAGGAAGTGATAAACTTATTGTTTACCTTGTCTGGAAATGTTTGCAACCAATGTATTTGCATTCTTTGTCATATTTATTTTAAAAACAATTATTATATTGTACAAAAAATGTGACTTTCCAATTACAAAGTTCCTAGAGATAGCAGTCTATTTGACAACAATATGACAACAAAGCATCCTCAATGTGTTTTGATTGAAAACAACTTCCTAACGACACATTACGTTGGTAAGCAAATACCTTATCTACGTAATGGTGAAGTGTATGTTACGTAATAACATACGAAAGGTATAAAAGCGATATTATAATAAATATTAAAACGTCGGGAATGAAAACAGTAGGCTGTAAATTCACATAAAATTAAGGTAAACAAAACAGAACAATTCTGTAATTCGATTTTACAGTAGACTTTTGTAAACTAATTTACATGCAAAAACTGTAAAGAAAAAACAAACCCTTAATGTTTTTACATGATTACAGTCTGGCTGTAAAAAAAACATTATTTGGTTGGAAAAAAATTTGCCATAAAAATTATGTAAATTTACAGAGAATTTTTTTAACAGTGTAAAATAGAAGACGGAGACACTGTCATAGGAAGTTTATATATGATTTACTTCGACTACTGTGGCGAGAGTTTTGAGCAAGTATGTTTCTGCCAAGTGAAGAAAATTACATGAAAGTCTGGAAAGACATAGATTAGATCATGGTGAAACTCAAAATATCTACCTCTTTCAGGACTCTCTCCCATTCTGACTGAAATCCTTACCTGCGCTCCTGAAATGAAAATGAAGGATTAAGTCACAACGTTCAAAATGTACCGAAATCGTCCCGTTGTTATCCCTTGTTAGTTACACAGTCCTAAGAAAAAAGATCATCATAATAACCATTGAACAAAGTCACATAAGCTTTCAGTCTAAAAATAGACACGAGATAAAACATTGTTTAGCTGATATTTCTAGAAATACTACGAGACGAGAGTTAAATTCAATTGAATCGAGTCATATATGTTTTTAAACGGTTTTATGTTGGTAGTCGCCACTTTGGCATTGCATGGTATTCATTCATATTTGTAGGGGACTTACTTTGTTAAAGAATCAAATATCAGATACCAACGCAAAGTATAAAGATCTTTACGGAGATATTTTTCAATAGTTTGGCATTTTTTGATAAAATTCAGTGGCTTAAATATGAAATCATTTCTTCTGTTTGACATAAGAGAGTAAGGTGCCTGCAACCTTTCTGTCACTAAAGAAATCTACCTTCAATGTTGACAACATTTGTTCCGTCATTTTCCATTGTTACGCTTTTATGTCCCTCGGCTTATTGAACGGTGTACATAACCATGACTTTTTATGTTTTACTTTGGATAAAAAACAAAAATAGGAAAGGTTATTTCACATGTTCTGAAAGACCATTTGCAAGAATACCCACTTTTTTACAATAATAATTCCGGAAAGTACAATGACGTTTTTAAAGCAATGTAGGGAATTGGCAAAAAATCAATACTTGTATAACAGGATGTTAAGCTTTTCGTTTTCAGTTGTTGAAATTTAAAAGGGGTTTGAACCAAAACTATGTTTACCAGCAATGTCTTTCTCCAGGTCTTATCCACAGAAACATAATAACCAGAAATGGCTTAAATCACTGTATTAGTCTGTGAAGCGAGTTGAATACTGGCGCTGCAGCCAAAACTAAAGACTAAAGATGTGTCGAATGACCTACAGCAGGATTTATTTTGTGGTGGAGGGTTCACTAGCATATACAACACAAATCGCTCCTGGGTGATTGAATAGACATTAACCAAAGTCTCAAATCAACTTTCAAGTCGGGTGAAGGCTAGGGATGGGTGCACCAAAATTACATTTTCAACGTAAGAGATGTTCTTTAGCGGTATTCATATCGGAAAGGCTTAATAAACAGAAAAGCATCGTTTTAAGCAGGCTCGGAGATTTCATTCCGGCCCTCTAAAAATAATCTGGTCAAAATTAACCAGCGTGCGTTCACCTGTTATCCAATTTTGACCAGGGTGTTTTTAGAGTGTGGTGATTTGGGATTTGATTATATTGCAAAATATGTCCTCATTTCGTAACTTGTGTCACTGTCAACTTGAAAGAGTTATACTCTTGATCCCCAAAATATTACGATTTAGAAGCCGGATCGAAAATCCGGTTTCTGTAGACACAACAGCAGAGCAGAGAAGCTTCGTCCTTCTCTCTGTAGCCCATTGAGAGAAGCTGTTAACAAACTGTATGAGTTTAACCTCGGAATAAAACTCAACCATGAACTGGGGAGAGGCGGATAAATGCATTTGTTCGAACTGCAGACGGTAAAAAGAGACGAACATGAGTAAAGCAGAGGGTAGCTTTTTTTTGTAAAAAAAAAAAAAAAAGAAAATGTGAAAGAAGGAAAAAAGTATCACGCGAAGTAAAGTAAATTCGACAAATTTCAATAGTTTTGTGCAATTGGTATCTTCACTTGACATAAATAATATTAGAGGTAGTATGAACAGAAGGAAAACATTTATTTCAACCTTATAACCAGGCTTTTGGGATCGGGATCAATAAAGCACTTATACCACATTCAGTGGGAAATGAATGTTTTATGTTAGATGTTACTTCAAAGACGTCAGGGTTTTTTAGTTCTTTTCCGTCCTAGCATACTTCGTCAATATGGAACAAACAAATAAGAAGTTTTAGTAGATATATTGAACTTCGTCTTTCAAAATTTTCACCGTCATTCAAAGGCCTTTACCTCATTGTTCTTTTTTATTTTAAAAACTTAGATACGGGGTGGGGAGTGGGTACATCTGTCTTGTGCATGTTTGTGTGTGTGTTTTTAAATGCGTCGAGTCAATTTCCTGCCGCGAGCTGTGATATTCGATAGAATCGTACATTGTTCTATTGTTAATTACCATACCACTAAGTCGAATCTAATTTGGTAACCAAACAAAAAATGTCATTGTTCTGATTGCAAGGAAGGCCATAACACAGAAAATATTTGTCAAGTTTTAACCATTCCTACTTGACCATTAATAATACAGAATCAGTGAGCTCCTTGTTCAGCTGTATTCTATTGTAGTGATTAATTAACGACTGAATAACTTTACCTAAACCTACAAATAAAATCCAGCATCACGAGTGGTTTTAAACGGAACTATACAAAGGTAGTCCCTGGTAACTCATCAACCAACTTTCTGAGAAAAAGGGAGTGTCTATCTTTCCTTACAAGGAGAAAAATGTTGCATGTTAGGCACCTAAAATTACTCACAAAAATGTAAAGATTGACCCTTTTATTTCTCTCGAAAAAGAAGCCTGTTTTTTTATGAAGCTTGTTTTCCGGAGTAACTACACGGCAATGATTGAATTTTAGGGCAAAATTTACTTCGGCTGTTATTCTAAAGTTTCATATCTTGTTTTTATATAAATTTCATAAAGTTTGTAAAATTAAATACTTCTTTTTACATTTGACTAAGCACGAAGACGATATATAGCTGTCGACTTAATGTCTATTTAAAAGAAGGAACTGCTTCAACATCGACATCGACGTTGCTATTAATTTTTTCGCCATCGCCATCACCATCATCACCTACCCCATCACCATTTCCCCATCATCATAACAAATATCTACATCATCACCATTGACATCATTATCACCATCACCATCATCATCATTACCATCACCATTGAAATAATCAGGTACGCTGTTGGAAGATTGAATTTAATGTTATTTCAAACAGTCTCACGGCTATTGTGTTACATTACTTACCACTCGTTTATCGCAAAACGCATACGAGACCAAATTATGTCTAAAAAAAATAAATTATTCACGAAGTAGATACTTCCAGGTCACTGTCGTTAGCCATATGACATCTTCTCACGAGTTTTCCAGGACGTTTGCAATTTTGGCCCCTACTTTTCTTCCCACCTTTGCCGAAATTGTCATCTCTGTTAACTTTGTCAGGGTCGCCCCAATTTCTGACTTTGACAACCCTTTTAGATCTTCAATTATTCTAGTTTTTCTTGAGTACCTTTCTTCCTCTGGCTTACACAAAGAAATGTCACTGCTTTCTTGACAGTTTTCAATCGGTGGTTCTCCCACACAAACGCACATCTTGCAAACGAAATGCTCCTCGGTTTCTGGGTGATAAATTGTATTTGTGCTGGCTGCACACGCACCTGTTTAGGACAGAAAATGGCATTACTAGATACTTTGCAACCTTTTGAAAAAAGGTATTGCTGGCTAATTTGATTTTAATTTGATATGTCAAATATGAGCCTTGAACTACTGTTTCAAATGGTTGGTGCCACTGACTTTAGTGCTTGTGCTGTGTTTAGGATGATGGCAGGATTGAATACTGCAGCTATAAGATACCATGCCTAACCAACACAGAAGAAAAGATCATTTTAAGTCTACTCAACAAGTGAGCGATTTTTTTATTTTCTTAGTTTATTGTTACTAAACGCCAGGTCGTAGTCCTATTAGTTTAGTAATCAGCTTACATCTCTTCTTTCCAATCCGAAAGGGGGCGGTTCGGCTTACAATGAAATTATTATCTTTGAGCTAAATAGTGCTTCAAATTTCATCATTCATGTTCTTTCTCAAAATCCGTGGTACACTGGCACATTGAATATTCATTTTAACTGGGATAAGCGTTTTTAAGCAACTTTTAATGAGTTGAGCAAACGTTTTTCAAAGTATATTGCACACCTTTCAGTACCATGCTGATTTTTTCAAATTTGAAGACTCCTACTAGAAAGGTTAATCCAGCTATGAAAGATTTTATGAATAAAAACAAAAACAACAAAAATGAAAAAAAGGATAACAAAAACCCAAGAAAAAGGTTTTGCTTTGCCCTTTTTTTGGAACACAAAGAATCAAAGAATATATATAAATATATATACATATATTTATATTTACATATATATATATATATACATATACATACACATATATACATATACATACATATTAATCGAAAGCAACTTCGACCTACTATACATATATATTATATAACTGTAATAGTAAAAATTAATAATGTCAACCAGGCAATGGTAAAGTGCTCAACCCTGTGAAGGGAGCTGTAATACTGAAAAGGTTGCAATAAGTTCTTACAACATAGCTTTACAGAACTGTTTCGTAAGGGCCAATAATGTAGGTCTTCACTCCTCAGAAGCCTGAAGTAGAATGATGTCAATAACGTTAAATACGTATGTGTTCGCTGCTTTTGAACGTGTCTGTTTTTAAGCACGTGTTCGTTCCGTGTTCGTTGTGAACAGGCACGAACGTTGTACAGCGAGCCAAGATACATTACCTATTAGAATAATTATGCAGTAGATGTTTGTTCCTGTGTCTGCAAGAGCTTATCAGTTCGTTTCTTTTATTTAGAGTTGCTAAGGAAGGTTGGAGTAAAATGAAGAACTATTCTTCCAGACAGAGATTACAAGTTTTAGATGATGTGGAGTATGGTCGAGTTATGTTCATGAGTTTCCATTTTTATTTATCAGTTATTTAGCTTCAGTTTTCTGTTGAGCACTTTGTAAACCAGAATGGACAATAGGTTCGACCGAGTCAATTTCGGATATTCTACCTATACCGCCAAATAAGAGCTATTTGAAAAGATTCATCTCTAAAACTGAATCATTTCTAAGGAACGTAAGATGGAGAATTTCTTTCTCAACCCCCAAGCCGGTGCGAACAAAAAAGAACATTACGGCCTCCGATCGACAAAAGGCTCCGCCTCAGATACCCGAACTAAAAGAGTTCGAGGACGGCATGATGAGCCTTGTACAATATATTAAGTTAAACAACAATCGCAAGCCCTTCCAAGCATATATAAAAATGCGGGCTATCGTGGACATTGCGCATGTAAAATTGAGTCAAATCGTGGACTTTGACATTTAGTGGACGATTCCGTGTCCACGTATTGTTCAGGCCTCTCGGAAGAGTATTTTCTGGAGAGTGAGTGACTCCAAAGCATGACTTCTAATAATACAGAGCGCCATATATTTTGTGTCAACAAATGAACCCGATTCAATTACTCCCTCAGTAGACACCAGTGGTTGAAATCAGCATGATATATATATGTCGCCTGTTTCATATTGGGTCAATTTGTGGACTTCAAATAAAGGTGAAACACCTTATTTGGACACGATTTTATGTGAAGTCAACATTATATCTCAAATACAACATGGGGCTTAAAAGCAGCCCCACTGCAGTACTGGAGACATGCCGTAGTGGTACTAAACACCATGCAGTATCACTTTTACATGCCAGAAGGGTGCATAATACATCTACGATAGTACCATAATAATATGTCCACCAAAGTACCCTTTTTAAAGCATGTCCACCTTAGCCCGCATGTAGCAGTTTATAAATATATATATACATATATATATATATATTTCCCCCTAATGTTCAATCTAGTGGTATATATATATATATATATATATATATATATATATATATATATATATATATATATATATATATATATATATATATATAACGCTAATTCCCGCCTTAGGGGGAAATTGTTATATCTGCGCGTACATAAAGCGAAAAAATAACAATGAAATACATAAGGAAAAGTCTTCGCCCTAACGTCTAAAAATATAAACAACGTTATTTCAATGGCCGGCCATCCGTTCGTGTTAACAGCTAGGTGTCCGTAAATTTGACAACTTTGAAGTAATTGTATCTACTTTTTTTTTTTTTTTTTATAAATTTTTATTTTCCTCATTTGTCACTTATTACAATATTTTCCAATCACATAAATTAACATCACAATAGAATGCAGGTGATAAAGTAGATTTTCAACATTGTCAACAATCGTTTGTAAAAATAAGTAACATATCAAAGAAGATATCTTTATAACGCTTCAACAATACCTACAAATCCAAATCTAGTTAATTAAACCAGGGCAACCAATAACGTTCCCAGATACCCACCTTCAAGTCTTTCTTTAATATGTATGAGTAGAGCATGAAATAATTTCTTAAGTAATGCAATAGCCCGATAGAAGATGGGAGTGTTTTCATTTGCTCACAGCGGAATACATAATATTTTATTAAAATTATCACTAGATTGAGAGCACGTGAGAAATCACCCCCAAATAATGCTACTGTTTTATTTCTTAATTCAACGTTAATTCCAGCGTTTACAAGGATATTTTGCATGTAATTCCAAAGGGCTGAAGTATAATGGCAGTTACAAAAAAGATGATCAATTGTTTCGACATCATTGCCACAAAATGAACATTTATCTGAGTCTATAGCATTGATAAGATAAAGATATTTATTAGTAAGAATAATTCTATGGAGGAGTCTATATTGAAACCATCTAATTTGTACATCACTAGAACATTGGAAAGGAATAGAACAATACATTGACCATGAATCTTTAGAGATATCATGAGTAAGGGACCATTTTGTATATTTATTACAAATAGTAGGATTTATTACAAATAGTAGAGGAGTTTAATAGTTTATCGTAAATAGCCTTACAACACAATTGATTACTCTTAAGAATGATATTCATAAAACTATTCATTGGATTACTTAATCGATAACTAAGGTTCCTTAAACACTGTGTCCACTGTTTCTTAATTGCTACAAGAATCCCATAGAATTCAAGAAAGTTTGTCTTTATATTAAAAGTATTGACGAAATAATCATATGTATAGAACTTTCCTTCTTCGTCAAGAAGGAAAGTTGAAAGAAGGTAATTGAAGGTAATTGTATCTACTTTGTAAATCTAGGAGGGCGTTCTTGTCCGTTTACGTATTCCTATAGAAAAAGTGTGTAGAAACGTTACGGCGAAACTTATATTTCGCCCCCAAAATTTTTTCCCCTTAAGGTCGACTTTTCAACAACAACTTTCCCCCTAAGTGCCCAAATAGTGATATATATATACATATATATATATATACATATAAAAAATTTGGGGGGGGCGAAATATAAGTTTCGCCGTAACGTTTCTTCACCGATTTTGTGACGATACGTTGCCCTTAATTCAGTCGTGTTCACACTAAAAAACGGAAAAATTCGGGTGCTTTTCCCCTAGAAATAAAGGCTAGCAACTCCACTGTTCCAAATCGTTCAAGTGAAGGGGGAGGGGTATTCTATCCCTGACCTCGTACTTTAAACTAGAGCTCTTCTTCTCAAATTCCTATCTTAATGCTTAGACAAATTAGTATCATAAAGGCACCTATACACGATGATATGTTTACAATTAATCATGGCCGTAAGGGACTTTTTCTCTCAGTGGGACGGTGACCTTTTGTCGACTTCAGAACTTCACAGGGCATAACCTCTGGCCGACTTAGGCACCCTAGTTTGCGCGAACCATCAAGGTTTCGGCCAATGGGGAGTTGCAGCCCCTGCCTTTCCCTCGTCCAGGACTACCATGCATTTAATTGTCAATTAATTGACGTTCCTTACACTTTATCAATGTTTTTTCAACTTAGTGTAAATTTTTAATTCTGGTCACTTGCTTGGAAATGAAAGAATCTATCAAAATTCATAGTTCTTGTCCTAACCCGTACTCCAAACCGTAAAGAAAAGAGGAAGTGGTCGAAAAATTGACGAGTCGTTAATTAACATCAAAGGAACTTTGATCCAACAATAACTGCTCGAATTAAATTGATTTGATTCATTCGCAGTCATTGTCCCCCACACACGATCTTTTTTCGTCAATTGTTTGATGTCAGTTAATTAACATCAATCGAAAAAATGATTGTGTATGGACTAGGTTACGTTGGATGCAGTTCTGCGGCCCAGTTTCCAACCAATAAGTTCAAGTCGAGCCGTCCACGGCCATTTTTCCAGTTGCGGCTCACCGTCTTGTTTTTCCTACTCCATTGCTTATGCTGAGTACAAGCACAACGGAAGTATATTCCGTTTATAAAGTCTTCGGTATGAGCCGGCCAGGACTCGAAGTTCAAATTGCAACCTCCCGACTCAAGTGTGACGCCCTAAGCACTTGCACATGCAGTAGGTCTATCCTTCCATGATCTTCACATAGTAACTCAATCTTTCTCTAGAGTTCCAATGTTCGAAGCATCTGGAATCTTTCTTACCTTACTGTCACTTTTCTCACAAACTGAAGAGGCAATTTTCTTTGAATAGAAGCTGATCGGTAAACTGTAAATTTTTGCTGTATGTGCAACTGTGCCTGAAAAAGGGGACAGGAAAAAGTTCTTCCCGGATTTTTTAGAAACGTTTGATAATAAATTAATTGTGATGGCACTTTAAGGCATCCGTAGATATTTGCTTTTTACATTCCCCGTGTAGCAATGTTTTTTCTTAATATGTATCCGTAATTCCATTCTTCCCCCAACGTGTAGAATGGAAAAGGTGCAAACTACTTTCAAGATCTGCCGAACACAAACATTAAAGCCGCTTTTTGAAATCCACTGTCTGTTTTCGTTGGGGTCCTTCGCCTAACGTTAGGATAGTAGCCTAACGTTCACGACATAGCCAAAGCTGGTCTAGGCTATCCAGAAAGACGATTGCAATAAAAACTATTAAGATATGCACCTTTAGAGGGAAATTTCACCACATTTGATGAAACTCAAAAGTGAATATTAGAAATGTCAGGCTTTATTTTTAAGGATACGTGCAGTAACGTTTGGTCGAGGGCCTGATATAGGCCTAGCCTACTACTTGTACGTTAGGCTACCTAGGCCTAAACCCGAAACGCAATCTTTTGTCTAACCATATGTTCGATGGTTAACCGAACGATGATTTCCCAAACTAGTATACAGATGGCGGATAGTTTGTCCGGGGAACACGCGCGCCATGCAGAGCTCACAGCTGCATAACACCATAATAACGTAGTACGAATGCACGGAAGTCGACACTTAACGTGTACTCATTCACCTAAAAACTCAATTTTTGTCGTAAAAATTAGCTATTTAGTATGTTAAAAAGGGTTCCTTATTTTACCGATTTCTGTTTAAAAACCTTTTGTTGCAATTTGTTTAAGGTCAAACCTTAGATTGACTGAACTATAGTTAGAGTATCGTATTGCTCCACCCACAATTTCTAACTTTGCTTGCACGTGAGTAATACGATGGAGGTCACGGGTTGAGCATACCCGCAAAATTAACAACGTCGCATTATGTGTAAGCATTGAAGTAAACGTTTTTAGAAAGAAAGTACGTAAAATTTATTGTTTGTCAGTAAAAAGGTGGACGGTGTGTTCAGGTGCAGAAAACTGTGAGGCGCATGCTGTTGTAATGGTTTCTGCTAAAACAGGAGAAATCAACTGCCACACTAGGCTATCGTTACTTTTACATGGAAAGCATGAGAAGCCAACGTTAGTACAGAAGAATTAGGTTTAAAAAATCTATATAAACGTTTCCAATTTATTTCAAGCTACCTGTGTCAACGAAGATACATGTCTTAAATTTAACGGACAATGCTTTGGTATCTTTAGGGCAATAAATCTAATGCAGTTTTTACAAATATACTGCCAACATTTTGCTGTAAACTGATACTTATTCATTTCGTATTTTAAGATTTTTTGTTGTGAAATTCCTGAATAAAATACTAAATACGTCATGGTTGCTCGAAACCACACTATTAATGTATTGAAAATCGTCATTGAACTATATAATTTATTTAGTCAAGCATAACATTCCTCCAGTTTGAAATCCACAAAACAGCTTAAAAGTAAATTCACCTTTGTATCTTAAGGTACTGATACCTTCAAATTTCTCAAGACATGTCTACACATGTTTCCCACTGTAAAACTGATCAGACGTCAACTATGTTTCATTGCTATACATGAAAGTATTTTTGTTATGTTTAACCTTTTGTTATGCATGAGGATAACATAAAATAATAAACATGCAGGGAAATATTGCCTGCAAAAATCAACTTCTCCAACAATTTTAAATCCAGAAAAGTACAATGTAGTGTAATGAACCGCTGTGTAAACTTAGCAAAGAAAACATCACGCAGTACCATATCAAGCCTTTATAATATCCTAGAAAAAACCGTGTACCAATTCTAAAAACTAGTTAAAAATGTGATGTACGGGGGAAACCTTTTGAATTCGTTCAATTTGAAGTTGTGGTTTAAAGATAACACAAATTTACTTGAAGTACATTGTTAGACGCTGCTCAATTACAAGAAAGACATATAACAAAACCAACATCGAAAACACGAACTTGAATCTACACACTACCTCAACTCTCACTTTGTAAGGTGATCAACGATACGTTAACATTCAAGAAAGGAAGATAAGAGGATTTTTTGGGGATTTTCGGTCTATGCATTGGTGACGGGAAAAGACACCACAAACAGTATATGCCTTTACAGACTGGTCATTTTTGAAGAGAAATAATAGCGTTTATAGCGTCACATGTTACATCTAGTGGTTGGTTACGAACACACATCCTGCTTCATAATGCTTTCGGGTAGTATCTACGAGCAGCTTTATTTTCATTGTTCTTTTCTTGCGAGCAGCTATATCACCGCTCAGCATGCGTCTTGTCTTGAAGGGGCCTGGGAACTTGTTATAGTGTAAATCTCATCAACCAAGACGTCAACATACAACTAATTCTTTCCTCGTTATGGAAATACATCCAGTTATTGATCTATTTGTTTAATGAATACCTAGTCAGCAATGATAAATAAAGGCCTTCACAGGTACCTGAAATAACGAAGTATCGATCACACATAACTTGGGTTTGTACAAAGCCGATCAGCATTTCGTAACACTAAAACTGAATTTGCATTACTTAAAAAAAAATTGAGAAAGATTCTTTTAGACGGAATGCTGTCATCAAGATTAAGGCCAATGCCGCTCTTTCCGGTTGAAGTTGATTAGCTAAGCCACCTCCAAATGGTGTTTCTTCATGAGGTCAATTTTTTCAATGTTTTGAAAACCCCCATATCTTGAAATTAAATTTTTAATTTTAAAAGCTGGCAACTTATTCCAGTCTTGACACTTTAGTAAGGAATAGGGATTGCCAAACTAAACGTTATTTCCATAGGCTGTAGGTTTTGCTTCATTTCCAAAAAGCCACGAAGCCATGGGGCATTTTTCTGCAATTTTCAATTCTTATATAGCATGTGCGGAGAAGGAAGAGGGCAGCTGAATTCATAGTGACTACAGATCATAAGGCATTTTACAAAAGGGATATGCCGCATAATGCTGTCTTGAAAAAAAGAACAAGTGAAAATGTAAAGGATTGTTCTGTAACGTATTTGAAAATTTTAAATTCAAAATGATTCAAATTTTAAGAACACAAAGATAGTATTATGGTACTTTTGATTAAACCATTTTTCTATCTTTGAGGGTAGGAGGTTCGCCAACAACTGTAACAAATGTGTCATTCAAACAAATGGCTGTTGAATGGTAAATGCAGATAGATGGCGGATTTTTCTTTAGAAATGTTGATTAAATTACTAAAAAAAATACAAAACAGCGAATGGAAACAATCATTAATCGAAACCTAAAATCTTAATCTATAGTTCAACCACTGAGATTGTTACGTAATTTGTGCCTTCCGTTCTGGCTTTGCGTATGATGTTTCAGTGAGATAGTTCTCCATACTATCACATTCATCACAACAAACCAAGGATCCGCATCTACCAGTCACTTATCTTGACTTTTTCATGAAGTGGAACCTTTACCGGTTTCCCGATTTCATTAACTAAACCGCGTTCTAACATAAAAAAAAAAAAACAAACAAACAAACAAAATATTATTTGAGACTGACGATAAGTTTAGTTCTCGAATGTAGATAACCCGCTGCGCACTTTTAGTAACTTTATTAAACACTTACTTTTGTTTCACAGAAAAAAAAGTCACAGATTTAAAAACCTCTACTCAGGTTTGTACTCCCTTTGACTCCATGACCAGATCATTCGAATCTCCCCTTATTTTACACCATCAACCGCTGAAACGCAACAACACGATTCAGCTTAAACTGCGCAATCTTCAGATACAAATCGACTGGTTAAATAAGGTCTTACGTCTCAGTTTTTATACAATTCGGATTATTTTTTCTACTCTTCTTACAGTTGACACGTGCTGTATTCGGCGAGTGATAGCTGACACTGATCGAATGCTAGCTAAGCACTACTCTCTGTCCATTACAGAAGACTTCATCAAGAGACTTTGAGTCTAAGGACAGCAAGGGGCTAGGCATCTTGGTTCCTTTGTTACTTTTAGACAATGGTTGACATGCGATGTACTACTTCTTTTCATTTTTCCAGCCATTCGTGATTACCTTAGTGATTTTAACAGGGACAGATATACCGTGACTTTGTTCAGTCACCACGGTGGTTTCACAAAATAATGGATTGTGGACCAGTTTCGTGGTTGAGATTACTAGCATTAAAATCTTTGTTAGGGTGAGGTCAGGGACTAGGATTAGAACTAGTAACATCCTGCGGTACCTTTACCCACAGCGACATGAGCATGAATTCAAGGTGGAGCGGAGGGGGGGGGGGTCAGGACACCAAAAAATTTCCCCATTTAAAACTAACTAATAAAAACCCTTATCTTGTAGTGCCACCAACACGAAGGAGTAGATGATGTAATTGTCAATCACATGGGTGGAAGCGGGGGTTGGGGCAGGGGGGCCTGGCCCCCGATAATTTTTTATGAGATTTTGGGGCGATGGCCCAACAATAACTGTATGTCGCCAAATAAATTTTTCAAAAATAATTGAACAAATTCAAGTTGTTTTTATTACATTTCGGCTATTTTTTGCTAACTTATTACTTTTCAGAGCGCAAAAGTTGCAAAGATTCCGGGGGGTTCTCCCCGGACACCCAAATTAACGATAACCTGTAGGAGAGTTTATTTTAGCCCTTCAAACAGTTAAAGCCAAACCTTTTGAAGAATATCTTTCCTTCAAATAACAGTATCTTTCTTCTTCTCAAATCAGGGCCTTTCAAACATACTGAGCGAGGGGCATGTCCTTAGTTCCATTATTGGTCGCAATGACACACATTTCCCCTGGCCATTAATAATGTCCCTTTTAGAATAATAAGTAATACCTATGCAAAGGTACTTTTTGCTTCCATTAAGTCCCCTTAAAGGGCCAAAATGTCAAAGCTTCCGAGGCCCTGTTTGCGGTCCCTGGACCCCAAGCATATTGCCTCGGGATTTTAAATGGGACTCCCTATTGAAAAAATGCACACAAACACTTCGGATCTCTTGAAATGCCCTGTCTCAAAATATCAATCACATGTTCAATTTTGAGGAGCTTCAAAAATTTAGGTTTGCCCCTAAAGATACTGTAAAGTATGCTTCTCCTTAATCAAATGCCATTGTACATTCCATTCTCGTCCCTCACCTCACCCCTCACCTGGATAAAATTCATAGTTTAGAATCTTTAATTTGAATATGATTTTCGACCATATTTTGGAGCCACTCAAATCACTAAAATCCTTGAGCTTCAGCTTCAGTCCCCCTTTTTCGTCACATCAACAAGAACAAATAACTAAAATAAACATAATGATCTACGAGAATATACAAGGGGACTATATCAGACTCATCCTTTCCCTCACAACAAAAATCCAAATAAACGAACCTCGTATGATATTAAGTCCGGGTGAATAGTTTAAAGGGAGGGACCCGTCCCTTAGACTCTTTTCCCGGTCGGCAAAGACGTACGAGACAGGGGCAGGGGGCTGATGGTGTTCACTAGCGGTTAGTAATAGTTTGCCATTTATCAGGCAAGAGATGTTACCGGGGAAATAATGAACTGATATGAGTAGTCACAGTTACGAGCAGTAACAGACAATTTCATCAATTCAGCGGATCTTTAATAGACCCAAGAGTCACCATAGAGAAACATTAGAATATATTCAATCCCGTTGTTAAGTTTCCTCGAAAAGAACCAAGACCACTTAATATAATAGTGTGAGTAATTTTCTGATCAGATAGCGTGTTCCTGTTTTTTTTTTCTTTTTGCGAACAAAAGTTGAACTTGTAGACTGCATGTTTAAATACTCGTTACAAGCATGAGCAATTTTCGGCCGTCCGAGGGGACCCGATCATTTTTAAAATTGTCTTTACGTTCCGCACTTACAAACGGTGGCGCTCCGCTTAGATGGGCAAAATTACGTTACAAGTATGTTTTTAATAGCTTTCTAATTACCCTTACTCCAAATCAAGATATAGGCCCGATATGAAATTCCATATATGGGCCAGATATGGATTTCATATCTGGCCCATATCTGCTGCAGATATGGGATTTACACCTGAGCCAGATAAAAAATTGGGCAGATATAACCTTGATCTGTGCCAGAACCAGATCTAATCCAAATTTGGCCAGATAAAATTTTATCTGGATCAGGTCTTTATCTGGAACAAATATGAAACATAGAGCGCAATACCATATATGGTTTATTTTTTTTTTTTTTTTTAAGGGAAACTGTATTTCCAGTTATGAGCGTATTTACACTATTTACAAATTTGAAAAACGAAATCAAATAAATAAGAGACAACATCACAACACAGACATTTTAAACTTAATCTACAATTTAATCATGGAATACATTACATAAGATCGTTACTTCTAATTATTTACAGTTGCATAAAGGTTCGTTAAGTCATTATCACCTAATAAGCAGGCGAATACCCATCATTCGTAGGAGTGAACACACAAATGGCCGACCCAGAATAAAGCACATAAATAGTATTAGATATTCATTTCATAGTTCATTAATCATAGTTATAAACTGAAAGAAAGCTTCCCCTGGTTCAAGAAAACAAATAAATCGCCCTTTATCCATGTCCTCTTAAACTTCTCATGATTATATCTTTCCTTATCAGCTTTAATACGGTCCTTAATTCGTTTTATAATGGTTGAGATAATAACATCGGTGGTTGAAGTTCCGACTGAAAGACATGTATGCATCTGCTTTTCCATATAATAAATTTAGACACGCATAAAACAAACCAGATTCGATTAAGAGCAGCCTTTGTAATATTAAACTCATGAATTCCGTACAGAAACTGCGTAATGGTCAAGCAAAAGTGGATGCCACAAAGGAACCGAAGAACACGCTTAATCGAAGATAAAATTGGTATTACTTTCGGACACTCCCAAAATATGTGATTCAATGCTGTGGCAACCGAGCATTGGACAACAACCTTCCCCTATCCCCCATTCCTTAATTCTTCTACCTGTGTAAAGAACGTTATGAGCTAAACGCCACTGAAAATCTCTTAACTTGATATCTAGTGTGATATTTTACGTTAATTCCCAAATTCTAGACCACCGATTAGCAGGGTTATGCCTGACACATGCCATACTGACGTCAGAAGACTGGATAAGCTTAACTAAATGTTTGGTACGCGTACTGAGTAGAAGTTAAGAAAAAAACCTAATGTAACCAACTTTTTCATAACCTGACAGGCATAACTTAAATTGAGGGTACACACATCCGAGTTAGGTCTAGAATTAGACCAAACATACGGGAAACATACACGGAGTAATTTAGCAGTAACATACCTGGCTATAGAAAGATGAGCAGGGGGTGGAACGTCAAGGTGTAACAAGGGGAATACTGTCTTGATTAGAAGAATATCCATTTTATCTTTCTGGTTGTCTAGACCCAGACCACCCTCTTCTTTACGCAAAACGATGGCTTTCCGGTGCACTACATCTGGCTTCTTCCCCCCCCCCCCCAAATAAATGGAAAGACAATTTTATTTACCTCATGAACAACAGACTATGGGATAGGAAATACGGGCGCTATGTAGTAGAATAAGGGATACAAGAGGGTGTTAATGACCACGACTTTGCCGATAAGGGACAAATGTCTTATTTTCCAAGCGTTTACCCGTTGAACAACTTTTTTAACTTTCTCAGTCCAATGTCGCTGGACAGAGTCGGCTGAACCGAAAATAACACCTGTGACTTTAATTGAAGAGTCACTCAACGTGATATCAAAAGTGGCTGGCTCCGCAGCAAGGTAACCAAGCTTTAGTCCACGTGTTTTACCTATGTTTATCGAAGCACCAGCAGTTTTCTGAAATAGATTAAAGACGTCTACAAACATTGGAATGTTCTTAATACTGGACGTAGCACAGGTAGCGTCGTCTGCGTAGTGCAGAAATTGAACTCTTTTACCATTCCCTCCAGGCAATAAAAAACCTTTGATCATATTGTTACTATTAACATAGCTTGCAACTGGCTCGATGAAAAGCACGTATAGTAAAGGAGACAAGGGACAACCTTGTCTGACACCACGAGAGATACAAACCGGATCAGAAAGTGTCCCGTTAATCAATAAACGACTGTTGATATTTTTATACAGTGTAGAAATCGAGCTAACAAGGTGGTCTCCAAAGCCCAATTTTTGTAGTACTCGGAATAAAAAGGACCAGTCTACCTTGCCGAAGGCTTTGTCTTGATCAATTGAGAGCAAACAACAACAACCATTATTCAACTCGGTGAAGTCAATAATGTTTCTTAACAAGATCATGCTACTATGAATTCTATGTCCAGGAATAGCACAAGCCTGGAATTCATTCACAATATTTCCTATAACAGTCGAAAATCTATACAGTTTGTAACACCTTAGCCAAAGTCTTAAAATCCCCATTTAACAAACTTATGGGGCGCCGGTTGCTTGGGCTTGAAATGTCTCCTTTTTTCGGAATCAAAGAAATGACGGCAGTTTGCTGAGATAAAGATAGGGTATTCTTAGCAAAAATATCGTTTGACATAGCCAACAAATTCGTATCTATTAAGTCGTAAAAGTTGATGTAAAACTCATAAGGGAGACCGTCAATCCCAGGCGCTTTGTTTTTAGGTGTGCGTCTGAGAGCAGAATACACCTCGTGAGATGAAATTGGTAAATCCAAAATAATCCTCTCATGTTCGTTAATAGTGTTCTTTAAACTGTTAATGAAAATATCTTGCAAACAATGATTGGTATTCCTGTCCTTAGAATAAAGATTACTATAAAAATTATGGAAAACTCCAATGATATCATCCTTTCTAGCAAACATATAACCATTAGGCCCTCTTATAGAGCGTAATGCTTTTTTACTTCCACGATGACTTTCCAGACGAAAGAAGTAGGACGAGGGACGCTCCCCTAATTCCAAAGATTTTGCCCTGGATATAATGTGCGCACCCTCCGCCTCAGCACTAATTAAATCATCGATTTCATCAGCAGAGGCTGTTGAGCATCGGGCTTGTAAATTATTTATCCTATCTTTCCTCTTCCTGGAGCGACATCTGCTATGTTTAAAAGCAAGTCTCTAATTCTTCTTTTAATGTTCTCCCACCAATCTAGTAGAGAAGCAAACCCGGGTTTCAGTATTGGTAATGGTCACGCAAGTCTCTACAAAAGTCATCATCACGATTTAAGGAAACATTATACTTCCAATAACTGTTATTTTTTGAATCGGGAGTAAGGGGAGTTTTTAAATCTACATTACACATGATTGTACATACACATGATTGTGGTCGGTGTAGGGCAGGAAGAAAGTATCCGAATTGCTAACCTCCACCTCATTACTAGGTACATAAATCCTGCCAATCCTAGAGCTCTGGTTTAATTGAGGCGAAACCAGGTGTGACCCGAGGTCTGCGGATGAACAGCTCTGAATCCGTCAGTCAAATGAAAAGTTGAGATCAGTTCCCGGACTGCATCCCTACTCGGATCAGACTGTAAAGTTTGACCAGTGTTATTACGATCAATTTTATTTAAAACGCAGTTCAAGTCCCCAGCCAATATGACAGGGTAAGTCCCACGAATATATCTATAAAGGTTTTTAAAAAACAAATTTCTGTCAGAAATAACGTTAGGGGCATAAACATTGCAAATACGAAACGAGTACCCTTTAACTGTACCTAGAACTACTACAAAACGGCCATTTGAGTCAATCTTTGAGTCCGATTTACTTACGAAAAGAGTATTCTTGAAAGCAATACACACTCCCCCAGAGTAGCTACTAATTCTGGGAGAAAAGACAAAATTGTCCCCACTGATCTTTTAAAGGCTGATAATCAAGAGTTGAATTAAGAAAGGTTTCTTGAAGCAGCAAAATATCGGCATCAATTGAACTGCATCAATTGGCATCAATTGAACTTTGAATTACTTTAGAGAATTTCCGTTTATCACGCAGCCCATTCACATTTAAGGAAGCGACTCTCAAATTCATGGCCATAATACATAGAGTAATGAAGACTTGACGATTAATGCTTTAAAAAGTAATAATCAGAAATTCCAACTCCTGTTTCTTAACAAAATTCGAATGTTTCAGAGCAACATGCTGTAGCCAATCCCGAGAAGTGGTGGAAGACAATGGACGATTCTTCTTTAAGACACAAGGGTAGGAAAGCACTCCTTTTTGAGGGTGAAAATCACTCAGGTGTTTCCGCAAATCACTGAATTTAGAAAAGGATGCCAGACACGCCTTGGCCACACGGGAATGCCATGGCTCATCTTCCAGATAAATCTGAGCCATTTTAACAAATTCCGATGGGTCTTCTTGTGGGAAACGAATGTTAGAACGGGAACGGTTTTTCCTGGCGGAGCCGGTTTGAGAGGAGCTGCTTGTCCGGGTTGTTGTAACAAGTTTACTAGGACCGGGAGGTCCATTGGCAGAAACTTTTAACCCAGACGACGAGAAAACAGAAACATCTTCGCCCGTGACCTTCGCCTCCCACTCTTTAAAAAATGATGGACTTTCAGGGGTACCAGAAATCGATATTTGAGAGCTACAGTCGGCTAAGTCTGTATGCCAGATTTGGGAATCATTGTATTGTTGACTGTTATCATCACACTCTACTGACTCTTGACTGCCACGATTGTAATTAACTGGTTCGGCGATTTGATCAAAAGCAGCTTCTGACTCGATTGCTTTCCCCTGTTGACTCACGATAACTGCATTCGTGAGATCAACATTTCTTACGTGGGTCGCCGCCATGTCATTTTCCATTTTGGAATCAAACTCAGTGGGTTTATTAGCATTTGGTACATTGCCCATATTAGTTCATTTAATAACGTTTTCATGAGTTTTCACGATATCAATGTCCTTCGCGCTTAGATCAGATACACCATAAGCACTCATGGTACCTTCATTAACCATATCAAATGATTTGATAGCGTTTTCGTGATTTTTCACACTATCAATGTCCTTTGAGTTTAAATCTGATACACCATCAGCACTTACAACCTCATCATCGACTTTATCAGCACTTTGGGGAGGGTTGCCAAAGGTCCATTCCATGGGGGTTGGAGCTATCTTATTCGCAAAAGCAACTGGACAGTTGTGATAACTATGACCCTCCCTCTGACACACAGTACATACTTCATCCATTTTACAATCTTTAATTACATGGCCAAAACTTTGGCATCTATGACACCTCATTTGTTTGCAGTCTTTTGCATCATGGCCTTTCCCACCACATTTAAGGCAAGTCCTAGGTTGACCCCTATAGCGAACCCAACAGTCTCTACCGCCGAGCCGGATTGCTGAAGAAATAGCAACTTCAGTGCAATCAAATATTGTCTTATTCCATTACACATATGTGGATAATCCTTAAATGTCAAAAAACGACTGGAAACTACCTTCCCATATCTCCCCAGTACGTACCGCACAGTGTTATTGCACTGCTCATGTAGAACATGTAAGACCGCTACAAGTGTTTTAGAACTGGTATACGGATTAACTTCACATGTTCTGTTCGAAGATAAAACTGGCCAAAAACTTCTGTTCAACTCTTTCGATTTAAACGTAACATCACAACAACGACCTGGCAGTTCCTGAACGGCTAGCAGCTGGGTCCTAAGATTAACACCAGTACCCTCCAAAAACTTAAAAATAGAATAAGAACCGTCGCAATTTTGCAACCAGATCTGTACAGTGGCGTCACGTTTTAGCGTAGCCATCTTGATACCATATAAGGTTTATAAAAAGCTATTCCATACTGATCCCATATAAAGCAGTGCCATATCTGGTTTACATTAAGATTTACTGTATTGATCCCATATTAAGGAGACAGGTATGGTGCATATATGTCCTACATCTGGACCATATATGACTGAAGCAAAATTTATTAGTGCACTACCTTTGAAGCTTTCTGAGCCAGCATAATGTTGAGGGCTATCTGAACATCTATAACAAAATTTAATGCTCATTGTATAACATTGACTTAAGTATTTAAGTATTTAAATAACTTAATAGTGAAGAAAAAAACTGCTTTGAAATTCCTACTTTTAAATGTTTAAACTGCATTGTTGGTTTATATTATCATATGGGGCGATATCCCAACATAAATTTTGTTAAGGTTTCATGATTTTTTACATATAACTTCCTTAATTACAATAAAAAGAAAATCAGGGTCCCAAATTTCTGACCACGTCCACATTGGAAAGTCATTTGAATATGTTAGTATAATATAGCTAAATATGGTTTGAATGTTCTCATTTTGGTTTGCTGATACTTGTTCAGCTTCCAGAGAAGGTCTTTGTGTAGGAAAGGTACACAAATTAAACCAAAAAGTATTAATATGGCTGTGTAAAAGTTTATATGTAATTATGTCATGGTATTTTAATCAGTTATATCTGGCTTGATATGGCCATATGAAACTTTATTTGCATATCTGGGAAGGCATTTCATCAATTTATATCTGGCTTGATATGGCCATATAAAGGCTTTATTTAACCAGATTCATCCAGATATCATATCTGGATTTGGAGTAAGAGCACTTTGCCGTTCGCGAACTCATTTTGAAGTTAACCTTTTATTAAGCGAAGATAGCGACTGCTTTGATGCTTCGTATGAGTCTGGAAAATGCGGTTTCAAGCCATCTGAGGGTCTGTTTTTCCAAAATTTCCTCTACACTCCGAGCCAACCAATGGTGACGCTCCGCTTTATGACGCTCCTTTCGCCTTTGTATACCAATCGATGCTCTTTCATTTTGACTCTAAAAATTTAGCAAATTTAATTGACAAGTTTTTCTTCAAAATGTAGCGTAAATGGAGTGAGACTGCATGTAAAGATGCTTTACTTTCAGTTTTATCCTCATGAACCACCAAAGTCGAAAATATTGCACTATATTGCATCTACGTTCCCCGAAAATGCCCAAAATTTTCAAACCGCTTTTAAACCCCTCCCTTAGGCCGGCGATCATTGAGTGATTCCCCTTACTAGCTTATTTTCCCCGACTTCACCCAGAAGAACATGGGACCATACCGGGTCCACCACTACGACTGTGCAGCGATTCGATGATGGTCTTCCCATGGGGGGAAAGAGAAGTTAACATTAGCTGATTTGCCTCTTGTGTAATCACAAGAGTCTGTTCTATATAGTCCCCGGTCTCATCGGTTTCCCGGTCCCATCCGTCACCCTGAAAACACGTAACTGTAAGGATAAGGGCTGCTGTTTATGGTTATTGTATTGGGTCATGTCTAGGAATAGGGTTTTTTAATTAACAGGATCCCCTGAAAACCAAGTGTACGACGCCATATATGCTTTCTCTAAATGCTCAAAGGTGATTCGATGTAATTTTGTAGACTCTGGAAGAAGACATTTAATCTGTGCAAACATTCCAACAAAATTTATGCACACAATTTTTAAGTACGTCGAAAAATAACACTTGTTTCGCCTGACTAGAAGTAACAGTAATTATTTCGGTTTCACGTATTCAAAATACTCAAACTTACGGGAGTTGTTAATCTATATTGTGAAATGCCAAACATCATAGCGGTCTGCCAATGGCTAATTCGTTCACAGTGGCAATGGTGGTGATGGTCACGATGACGGCTGCAATTTTTTGTTTTTTTTCAACTTTTGTAAAAACTTAAGGTCACATTTCACAAAAAAAAGGGAACTTAATTTTTGACCTTTTGTGGCTCGATAAAATTCACTACAGCTATATGAATGAAAAAATATCCAAATCCAGGGTTAAATTCCATTCAGAGCCGTTCTTCCCCCTTTCTATTCCCCCCCCCCCCAAAAAAAAACCCCCAAATGGTCTTGAATGGCTTCTGGGGGTTTATAAATCGTTCCGACTGGTCATGACTATGAGCTGTGTAATGTTTTTGTATTCTGCGGAGGTACCACAGTATTTTGTAAATGTGACCTTAAGTATTATACTGATGAAAACATTATTTCTTCAATGTATCCATATTTCACTCTAGTCACAGAAGAAAAATATCGAGGCTGGCAAAATCAGAAAGGTAGTTAGAGTGTTGAAAAAGTGAGGAAGAGAAAACATGAACAGAAAGTATTGTGGGAATCAACCTATACTAGACTGTCTGACATTTATATAAAACATTAACCAAATCGGTTAGCCAAAAAGAACTTGGTATTCCACCTTTTTGCGGGCGACTTCAGTGATCAGTAGCAAGGGCGCCCGCAGGTAAGGACACTTGCCTCCCCCCCCCCCCCGGAAAATCAAAAATTTGAAGAAAAAAAAACGTATAAAAATCAAAGCAAAAACCCGGAACAAAACGTGTTTTCAAAGTTTCTACGGAAAAATAGGCTTCAGAAATGCCATTTCTGGTGATCTGGGAGGCATTTTGGGCTGAAATTTTCGCACGATTCATGTCAATCCATGGTGATTAGGAGGTTTTGCCCCCCCCCCCCCTAGAAATTTTGCCCCTTTGACTTTTTTCTGAAGACGCCCATGATCAGTAGTAAGCATTTTGAAAGGAACGGTCAGTTTTAACTAACACTTGAAGTTACAACACTGTCATATTTCACGGTTGGTTCGAGCTAGATTAAAGATATACGGAACAATATAGTCACTTTCAAAACAAATGCAACAGGTTGACGCTTTTCATAGTTAACAATGGTTTAACGCAATGGCTTTCGGGGGCTAGTCATTCAATGTTCTTTTGTTTTGTGGAATTCTAAAGGTTGACTGTCTCGAGGTGATTGAAAGTAGCAGTTGCCTTAAAAAAATGCATAACCCAACGTATAACCCGAGTTATAAATCCATTGAACGCATCCATTTCTACGGAATTTTTGCGCTTATTTGATGTATAAAACATCTTTTGATACGTTTCTCAGACAAAAAGGTGTCATTGATATGCAATCTGTTACATGAACTGGAAAGACTTAACAGCCTCCATTCTCTTTTTAAAAATGATATTTATGTATTCATGAACAATGAGGAACAAATAATGCAAATAGGATTGGAAGACTGAAGATTTTTTTTATTCTCAGAGCTACATGTCATAATGTTTTTGAACGTGGGTAAGACATGCAAAAATATTAGCATGTGATATAAGTTAAAAGATGGGTGTTGAATTATTTCATGCAATTAGGAATTTGGATAATCGGGGTATTAATAATAAAGAATAGAAGAACGATGTTTTTAGCATGCTTGACTTCAACCACTTTTTGAAACATTACGGAACAAAGAACAATGCTTCATGCAGTCGATTTAATATTCTGTTGCAACCGTGAGCGTTTCCCGAATTGACGTCTGTAAAGAGAAAGGAAAACAGCTATTGTGTGACCATTACTTTAATTTTATCTGTTAATCAAATGCAATAAGCCATGTTCTTGAGAACCGCCCATTATTTGCACATGTAATTAATAACTGGAAACCCGAACTTTCAGTAAATCAATGAAAACCCGCATTGCACACGGCGTCGAATAATCCTTTTCAAACACAGTTGAGTTTTTTCGGTCAGATTTTCTCGTCTCGACTGTGCCTAACAACTTATGATCATTCGTCAAATTTTCATTTTTGTGTAGTAATTTTCGAAAATGTACTCCGAATTTGGTTGTAAATACCATGTTTGTTGTTCGCATAGCAACACATTTGTGGGAAAATGGGCCCATTTATGGAGTGTAGTCTTACTATCGGTTGTGAACACGTATTTTTTCCATCTATATCGGCCAAGTCGCGACGCCCAGTTTCAATGAACAAGATTCAAAAAACGATGAACATTGATACTGCTGGAACTTTCATTTTATTTAAATAAAACATACACAATGTCTTTCATTTTGAAACCACGTCCAAAATTAGGATGTGCTGCAGACTTAAACAGGATGTTTCCTTAATGTGTAAATTTCTTGCTAAGAAGGCTTGTTTTGGAATGGAACTTGATTAAGTTTTACTGGAAAATTTTTAGAGCAGTATTTTAATGAATTCATTTTGATAAACTAGATAAAGTAAACTAGAAAGTAATTGTTTTCTAGATTTTGGAGAGGAAACAACAATTTGTCCGAGACCGATGACAATTTGCTCCAGACCAAAGGTACTATACCATTCATTGCCCGAGTACTGGGGTTTTTTTTACTTGTGTACTTGAATATCAAGTTGGACAGGACAACGCCCTCAATTTGAACAAATTAGCATTCATACAAAAGCTATCTCATTTTTATAATATCGATTGCAAGTCACTCTCATATATATCTAATGATTAGGTCTAATTATTCGTTAGTTGTACGTAATTGGCTTACAGAAGTGGTTACTGAAATGCCCTACTACTCTACATTATTAACTAAATAACGTTAACTACATTACGTTACTCCTTAATGCTATCTGTCCTCATGGTAATTCAAGTGTGACTTAAATCGCTAGTCCCTTCTCCAGGATGTGTGGAGGGCAAATGCTGAAAATTAACCCTATCTATTCAAGTTTACATTACCCAACAAACTTTGTGGACTCGAAGCGGGACGAAAACGTTGCCTTTTTTAAACAAACCTTTGAAAACATGTAACCTTTATTTGAGGAAAGTTGAGTCGTGGGGTACGACATGATAGAAAATTTTGAGGATAAAAAGCAAAAACCCCTCCATTTAATGTGTGATTTTTGCATAGCAGGGTTGGGTCATGGGGGGTTCTAACCCCTAAAACCACCCCGGGGCTACGCCATTGACGGTGTCACTTGGAATGATTTCACGTATGGAAAATATTTTAGTGAACAATTTTACTTCGAAGCGTATAGAATTTCCTTATTTTAAGAACGAAATATTGTAAACAGAATATACAACGAGATAATGAATATAACGTTCGTTCTATCGTTCTTACAACGATCATAAAGCAGTGCACGTTTTGGACTTAAAAGGCAATACCGTAACAGCCGCTCCAATTTTATTTTGTATTGAAGCAGCAGCTGAATCTTACAATTTTTGTCTAACTTCTTTTCGAAGCATGAACCATTCATACGTTTTATTACTTCAAACTTGAATATTCAAGGTAAAAGTAGCAGCTACCCCTAGCAAGTTTCACATTTTAGGAGAAATATTGCCACATGACCCTCGAGAACCAGCCACTAAAAGGACTCCCTACTGTACTTATGCTGGGTAACTGCATGTCCCCTTTAAGGCAACAATTTAAAAGGAAAGATAGTCTACCAAATTATAAGGGTGAGTCTTGTTCACTTTTTGAAGATGGATTTAATTTATATTGCCGTTTTACTACCTACCTGCATGTGCCCTTATTAAGTCAATGCAAGGTCAATATTCCTTAGTAACATCCTCCCAAACTGAAACTTAACGTAAATTTAAAGTTTATACGTCAGGTGTCATCTTACAAGTTCGCCTTTATTTTCTTCCCCGTCTTCTTCTTTCGAGGTCTTCTTCACACAAATGTGTATCTTCGGTATTTTCGCAGTGCTCCTCAAGTGGTTCTCCAACACAAACGCAAACAGTGCAACCGACATGTTTTCCGGTTTCCTGGTGATAAATTGCATGTGTTCCTTCTTCGCATGCATCTGTCAAAGTCAAGAAACATTTACATATTACTTAAAACGATATATGCAATAGCTATTGAAAACTAATTTGTTCGGTGGTCAAAGGACAATAACATCAGTAATATTATACACATGAAGATAGTTTTCTTGATAACGCTAAAAGGTTTGTCTGATATATTAAGTTTTCTCTACATAAAACTTTAGTAACCTTATCTTCCAAGGTCCATGGTGTCTCCTTGAAACATTTTCAAGGTTACTTGCCATCAAAAAACGGTGTTTGCAAAATAGTGAAACTATTTTGGGAAACTGGCTATTGTCGCTACTACAAATTTAATATGAGAATGTGAAAAAAAAGTAATGGCAGGAAATTATCTTATTTTAATGCTCGAGTAAGGTAAAAAAAAAAAAAAAACAGAAAAGATTTACGAAGAATGCTTGTTAATGAGATTCAGAAACTTTCAGGAGGCACTTTGAATTAAATCAAATGTAAGAATATTACCCCCCGGCGAACTCTTAACGAATTCAGACAAAAATCACATCTGTAATTGACGTTTACGGCCTATGTTTGCAAACATGTTCGATGTTCAGTTTTTCCTCTTCTTCTCTTAAAACGACTAACAGGGAATCCTTATTTAATTCGCGTAGTGAATAATTGTGTGGGAATGAAGTTTGTAGCTCAAAGTAAAAAAGAGTTTCATCTTTCACTTCTATGCGCCCATAGGCGTACGAGACGGGGTGCAGGGGGCACTCACCCTCCCAATTTAGGGAAAAAACAGTTGGTCTATTAGGACAAAACATGGACTGAACATGATACACGGTGGAATTATTCGGGCAAAAATGCTCTTCCTCTCTCATGGAAAATTACCCCGTAGGCCTATGTATGCGCCAGTAACATATGGTGTGAATTAAATTGAATATTCACATACAAAACTCAAAAACCTTTTCTTACAAGAGTTTCGTAATATTACATCCCGGGGACATTTTCCTTTAATTGAATCAACCACTGTTTTTTTACTTTTAAACCAACGGAAGTACGCACATACTTTGGCCAATATTTTTTGACAGTATCAAATGTATCGCATTGTATATGTATGCTTCCTGCTGAGGCAATTGGATAAAAAGTTTTCCCTAATTTAATTTCAAATTACCTTCGTTTGGTAAAGTTTTTCAAACGATGTTCACTTTAAATATCCAACGAATAAGCAATACAAACGGCTGAAGGCCCTGGGTTGACGTTTACCCGAATATGTTCAGAGTTTAACCTAGTGTGACACAACGGTTTGCAAAATTGAGGAGGAAAACTGTCTATTTGTAATTTTTTGTTGTTGTAGGAAATGTTATCTGGAGAGAACCAGTTTCAAGTTAGACTTGCCAACTTGTCCAATCAACCAAAAAAAAAAGAAACTTACCAGTGAAACTAACATAATGCGACAAGGTTCTTTAAATGGCTAACACAATACTATTAGCGGAGGCAGGGTCTTTTAGTCGTGCGAAAATAATCGAGAAATTAATTAATTTAACAGAACACCAAACCTCTTACTTTTGATCTCACATATATAAGTGAGAATTTTTCAACAGTAATGAGTAACACTTGATAATAATTTTTAGATCTACACACATGTAGGACCTGATCAGTGTTTATAATTTCAAATGTGTTTGATGTTAGATTTAAATTTTGGAAAATGAAATTCACATTTTATTGGATTATAACATTTTAGAGTTGTCATATTTCTGCCTCTCCAATTCAGCCACGTTTCCATATACTGCACTCATCTTACACAATAGTACAGCAGGTTACCCTTTTTCTAATAGTTCAATCCTGAATGCATATTCTACATTGTGTGGACCTCGGGGAAGACAACTGAATGCAAAAATCATCTTTAATCTACTAGGAGTGAATAAATTGGTTAATTCACTCGTTATCAAAGATCTCATGTTAGTAAAATTTGGGGGATAACTTTAATCCCAATAATTTTGATTTTCTGCTTATAGCTCTATGGAAAGATGCCTCTTAATGATCAAAAGATGAAAATAATATTTTGCTTGACTTACGTAAAGGTTCACCATTACGATGCCAAACGCAAACATCCAGACAGACATTCGTCGAGAATCCATGTTGAAGATCTGTCAGATGAAAACAATGACATTTAATGCCGCATGAAATTTATATTTAAACATAAAAAAAACGTTAATATCCTATGAAAGTAAAGAACTTAGTTCACTTATTTTACACAAGAACAACAAATTTACCTAACACCTGATAAGAACCCCTTGGTCTTCAAAATGATTGATGTTCAGTTGTTGGTGCAGGAAATTTTCGTGTAAGCTTGTACAGAACTCACGAAATATATATTGCCCTTTTAAACGTTTTGGTGCATTCAGACTGGAATGTTTTGAAGGACAATTAATAGTCAGGTTCACTATGTATTTTCGTTGGCAATCATGGTAGATTAGGTAACCTAAACATTTTTGGAATCTTTATTACATGGAGAATCTGAAAATCAATGTTTACATTTGCGCCGATACCGGTATGGCCGCCATTTTGGATTTTCAAAATGGCCGCCGTAAAAAGACATATTTTGCTCTATTTCTTGCTCTACATACCCTCAAATTCTTGTAAAATATACCAAGTGTATGTTTTCAGGTACAAGGAATCCATACTCTGCATAATCAGATTTCTGACTGTTACAATTCTTTCTTTTTGAGGAGGGTGATGGGCCCGTATAGTCCCCCCCCCCGGGGGGAGGGGAATTCGGGCAAACCAACCAAAAAAAAATTCTGCTCCACCAAATGAAAATTGAAACTACTACACCGGGCATTAGGAGAAAGTTCTATGGCCTATGCCCCAAGCCTAACACTTGCCCCCATCACAACGGACTACGGGCATAGGCGTACGAGGTGGGGGGCAGGGGGGAAGACTGCTCCCCAAATTTTCTCTAGACCTAAAATTCGGGCAGGGATCTGGAAAAATTCGGGCAGCCGTTTGAGTCTTAAAACCTGGTTTGTTTCTACTTACACAGAAAACTGCTAGGCGCACCCGAATTCCTTCAAACACTTGGCCGAAAAAATAATAAAAAAGCATCATAGTCACGGTACAATTTTCATGACAACTCTAACAGATACCAAAGTTTGCTACACATTCGGGCAGCTTATGAAAAAAACAATTTTTCGTCAGCCTCACTTCATATTCTTGCTCAAACCTTTGCCTGAAATGACACAATTTTCAGGCAAAAGTTGCAAAAAAGTTCTGGGATATTTTTAATTGCCAGATTACAAGGGAAGAGAGGATGTAAAAAGTCCCCAAAATTATGCCCGAACAAATCAATCCAAAGCTATGTCATGCAACTAAACTATCCCATTATGAATAAAACGTAAAGTTATCGTGAAGATTTCATTTCGTTTTTAATTTTGTATTCCCTTGCCTCAGGCAAAAGGAGTCTATGCGACTATGCCGATGATTTGGCCACGTTTGTTTTAATTTAATGGGTACGGTTTGTGGGGATCAAGTTTGCCAAAACCGTTGATATGGACTTAGGTGGTTTGCTCACTAGGAAATGGTTTGCGAACTTGTTTGTTTAAATGCATATAACCAGGCTGCTACCTTGCTTGGTAATCGCGCGAAAATTGAGTTAATCAGTTTTTAAGGGCCACCTGTTGCATGGCATCCCCACTCCGGTAATTCGGGCCTCTGAATCTGAGCTAAACAGGCTGCTAAAACACACGGGATCCTTGTGAAGTTCGACGAAACTTATATTTAATAGGCAACCGGAATGCGATGCAATGCCATCCTTCCTCGAAGTTGCGAAGCCTTGGGCTTTTCCAGGGTTTCTGAAGTTTTTCAATTTTCAAAATTATATTGATGATAATCTCATGCTACATGACGTAAAATAGTTTGTAAAACGCGCAAACAAACTCATCTTCCAATGATTATAGCTTAATGTAGTCATCCAATGGTAGTGGTACATTTAATCTGGGAGTTTTCTGACCTTTTTGTAGATTTGCTCATTTTTGATGAAAATTTTATTGCAAACGAAAGTTCAAAATATTGATGGCTTTGATTCTGCTTACAAGCCTGGGAAAGGCCATTTCCGGCTGTCTGAGGGGTTTTGATTTTTCAAAATTCCGTACGCTCCGCGCCAAAAGATGGTGGCCCTCCGGTTAGATAGTCTTTCGAGAAGAATTACATTTTTCGGGCAGGAAGTCCTCTCCCCCCCCCCCCCCCAAACTGAAATGCTCCCGTACTTCTATGGCTACGGGCCCAGGGTGGGGTAAAATGCAACGAAATTTTAAAAAAGTAGCAAAATGACGGCCAAAAATTTAAAATCCAATCCAAAACTGAAAGCATATCCCCGTCCGCTGGCGTATTTCTTATACAATTTTAAGTTGTTTCCGAAAAAAGTGTTTTGTTAGAATAGCATCACCACAGGCCTGTTTAGCAACGTTCTACTGGTACCGGACACATGAACTGATTTCACTCAGATGTTTCAAATGTTTTCGCCATATTACCGGTAGTACAGTGTCTTGAATTCAAACTTTTAAAGGACTAGAAAGGATCACAGGCTCACGTTTTGTACACCATTCTAAGGGTTAAAGAAGCGTAAAAACTTTCTTAATTTCATAAGGTTTAAGCAATTATGTTCAAGTTGCTGATCACCTCTGTTTGGTAGCTGTACAATGTTAAAGGGGGCAAATGACTTGGAACATTTTGCGTGGATCTCGACATACTGTGAACTAAATGCAGGAGATTAGCTTAGAATTCTTCACTTTACAGCTGCTTCAGTTGGTTGTACAGTGTATGAGTCGGAACTTTGTTCCATAAATTAATGGGTTATTCAAAGTCAAGATGTCATTTCAAGGGGTTGGTCTTATTTGGGATGAGGAAAATGGGCTACAGGTCTACAATTAGTTAGGCCTACACAAATTGTGAGGTTGTGTAGGGTATTCATTAATTCCAGTTAGAAAAAAGTTGTATGCTCTTCCCTCCCCAGAAAATTGAACGGTTTCTGTTCTGTTTGAAATCCTAAATTGTTGAGTTTATGTAAATGTGAGTCTATTCAAATCATAGTATTATAGCTGTATGCTGTTACACTTTTAATAACTTTTTATAACCTCTTGTGATGTGCTAATTAAATAAAATAATTGAGCTAATTAACTAATTTGCAAACAAACTTAACCCATAATCATTAAATACATTTGAAAGAGTAAGTTTCATTCTCCGTTGAAAATAAAACTGTTCGTTACAAATATCAATCTAAACTAGAAATAGAACCGGATTATATCAATTCCGGCCTATTGTTTATGTAGTTGCGAGAGCATAAAGGTTAATATATTGTTTTTACATATTAACTATTGTGGTGGAGGTGTTTATGGGGGTTGTTCTTGTGCCTTTTCAGTGCATAACCCATCATGAGTGAAGATCGCGAAGAAAGCAATTGGCCTTTGGGCATGTCTAAGGAGTCTGTAGAGCAGAAACTATGCATCATTTGCCCTGAGAAAAACATTAACAAAAGGTCACTTGTTCTAAAACCCTTGGATAGAATCCTAAAAGAGGTTATAAATTCTACAATATTCTCTATGATGTAATTATATTACCTTATCCAATTTGAAAATCCCAAAATGGCTGCCGTAAAGGGATTTCTAGATTTAAACATTGATTTTTAGTTTTCCAATACCATTACCTTTCCAAAATGTATAAGTGCGTAAAGCTATCATGGTTTTGAAAGTAATGTAAGTTAAATAAAGTGGTTAGGGAAATAAGCGGCGGCAAAAGTAGTACAAAATATTTCTTTTACAGTGGCCATTTTGAAAATCCAAAATGGCCGCCATAAAAGCTTTTCTCCACTTAAACATTGACTTTCAGTTTTCTTATGCTATAACCTTTCTAAAATGTATAAATTTGCAAAGCTACTATGATTTAGAACCAAATACAATAGGTTTAGTAAAGTGTTTAAGGTAATTAAGGTCAGAAACAGAAGAAAATATGTATTTTACAGTCGCCATTTTGAAAAACCCAAAATGGCCGCCATACAAACATCTGTTCAAATGTAAACATTAATTTTTAGTTTCCTGATGCTATAAGCTTTCCAAAACTATATAGGTTTCATAATCTACCATGATTGCCAACGAAACATAATTTATTGACATAGTGAACCTGACTATAATGTCACACTATCTAAAACCCTTGTAATAACCGGAACAGTTGAGCATCAAATACATGAAATAGAAAAGGGAAAATATTTTAACTTGCAAGGACACAATAACAAAAATAAAAAAAAATATTGCGGAACATGCCTTGATAAACAAAATGTGACAAATAAAAGATGAATGCACTTTAATACATGTTCCAAACATAAACTATACACATATCAACGCTTATGCAGGTACTTAGCAGGAGATGGCTTCCTTATTCTTTGCCTGTAAAATTTACCTTGTGATTTTTTCCATTTTTTTTTTTTTTTTGACAGGGGTACTTGACATCTAAATAAAGTGCAAGTTTGCTTTTAAATATCGTCTGCATGACAGGAAAGATATTGTCATAATCCATACGTTTTGAACTCTCTAGTGTACTTTCCAAGTTGAAACATGTTTATAGAAAAACGTACCCAAAAAACGCCGCCCCCCCCCTCTTTTTCTGTTTGAACTTACATGGAATTACCAAAATAAATTTCCAAACCCTTAAAAATGATCGATCAAAGAACATTGGGATCTATATGTTCGCTTTGAGCTTGTTCGCTGATGAAAACAATGTTTTAAGTTTTGGTTGATGTACTATTGCCAAATTCCCTATTCCTTGATTTCCAAATTGCACGAGAGTGGTAACTCTGTAACATTGCATAGACGTTGTTTTCATAAGAACGCGCAAAGGGAGGGTAAAAGGTTTAGGAATTTTACGCCATTAAATATTTGGAAAATGGTCTGAATGTTAGGAATTTGGTTTGCTGATACCTCTTGGTTAGTTAGATACATCTTGGTTAGTTAGATGGAGCTTTACGGCACAGTTTCCAACCTATTGGTTCAAGTCGAGCCGACAACGACCTTTTCCCACTGGCTTGTATTCCCTACTCTATTGCTTATGCAAAGCATCACGCACAACGGCAGTAGGAGGTCTTGGTGTGTGACAAATACACAAAATGGCATAAAAAGTTTCATTGTATATTTCTGAATTCATTTAATAAAGTACGTCCGGCCTTACAAAACTTGTTACGTACACTGTTAAAAATTTCTGTAAATTTACAGACTTTTTTTTACTTAAACTTTTTGTATTTTACTTTAAATAGAGATTTTCTGTATCTTTACAGACACTTTGTATTGCTACAATAAAAAAAAAAAGGTTGTTTAACATGTATTTTCTGTTTATTTGAAAAACCATTTCTGTCTGTTTTTTTAACCAAATTTTACTGCTTTGTAAAACTTTTTCCGTAAATTTACAGAAATTTTAACAGTAATTTGTATTTTTCTGATTTCACATAAATATACTGTCATTTAACGAACATTCATTTTGTTTTTAAGCTGAAAAAGAAACAAAAATAAGCCCAAACAAACAAATAAGAAATAGCCAGAAAATTTTCAATATATAACATGCATCGTTCTGCGAAGTTTCAGTTTAAAAAGAAAAGCATTTTTGGCAAATTTATGGCCCTATCTGAAAATTAACTTACATTTATTATAAAAGCATACTTAGTTATTACGTTCTTAGTTATAAATATCATACAACTGGTGTTTTGTCACACATTTTTAAGTAAAAAGAAATTGTAAGGCCCTAATTTCAGAGCACTGACAATTGGTATACTGATGTCAGCTCATCGTCACAGGCGCTTATGCACTTGATCGGAGCAAATTAAAAACGTTTCACAAATTTACTTGAAAGAGTCTGTAAATTTACCACTTTATGACGTAAATCTCATTTTGCATAAATGGGTGGAGATTATTTTGTAGGCATTTTCCTAACAAAAGGATTGCTGTTGCTTTGAATAATATCTTCTTTGGCGTTTTTTAATCAGGAAGTGATAAACTTATTGTTTACCTTGTCTGGAAATGTTTGCAACCAATGTATTTGCATTCTTTGTCATATTTATTTTAAAAACAATTATTATATTGTACAAAAAATGCGACTTTCCAATTACAAAGTTCCTAGAGATAGCAGTCTACTTGATAACAATATGACAGCAAAGCATCCTCAATATGTTTTGATTGAAAACATCTTCGTAACGACACATTACGTTGATAAGCAAATACCTGATCTACGTAATGGTGAAGTGTATGTTACGTAATAACATATGAAATGTAAAAAAGCGATATTATAACAAATATTAAAACGTCGGGAATGAATAAAGTAGGCTGTAAATTCACATAAAATTAAGGTAAACAAAACAGAACAATTCTGTAATTCGATTTACAGTAGACTTTTGTAAACTAATTTACATGCAAAAACTGTAAAGAAAAAACAAACCCTTAATGTTTTTTATGATTACAGTCTGGCTGTAAAAAAACATTATTGTTGGAAAAAAATTTGCCATAAAAATTATGTAAATTTACAGAGAAATTTTTAACAGGGTATATCTAACATGATTTATCCTCATGTGGTGTATGTCTTGGTATATCCATATCAACTTTTATCATCTTATCAGAAATATTAAGAGATATCCGACTTGATATAGCCATGCCAAACTAAACGTGTTTTTGCCATGATCTTTTATAATAAGTTAAGAGTTATATCTGGTTTGAAATCCAAAACGAAATCGGATCCCTCCACACTATATATACGTAAGAAATAAGTTCAAAGATGGGAGATACGGCGTCGCTTTTAGTCTATTACTTTAATTTACAAAATTGTGGCCTTTTTGGCTTTCATCAGGTTCTGAAAACATGAAAAAATGAATGTGTTAGTACTAGGCCTATTTTAACATAGGCATGAAGAAGTTTAAAATGTGTCGGAAATGTTGGACAAGAAAAAATTATATAACTTACATGTAGATGTTGAGATGTAGTTTGCGTCGAAGTGGTTTGTGATCATTTTTGTGTGTGTATGAATGTGAAGTGTCGTGTCCTCATGGAGAACATGGTTATCTGTCATCATTGATTCCGTGCAGATGGAGTGTGTGGAGTTTGTTTATCCGAAATGATTCCCTGTCGAACTTGACAGTGCGCTATTTTTGTGACAGATTCTATACCAGTGATACTGACGTTTACTATTGAGTGGTTAGTCGAGTTAAAATGTTAAGTGTAAGGGATACGTTTTGCCTCAGTATTTTCATTAATGTTGTTAATTTCTGACCTAGTGTTACTAAAATCGAGAGTTAAGAGCTGTTTCAGTTTTGCCTACGTATTGTTTTCAGCAATAATTGCATGTTGTAAGGTATTTTACCCAGGTGCTTTTACAGTTTATATGTCGGCCGGAACCTAGCTCCGTGATCACTGTGGAAATCACAACATAAAAGGAACAGTACAAAGTAAGGCGGGTAACAAAATGACGCAAGTAAGTAAAAACTTGCTAGGTAAGAAAAAACAACAAAAAGCAAGAATTTAAGCAGATTAATTTCTTTTTAGAAAGAACAGTAAGGTTCTGGGAGTAAGTCCCATTATCCACGTTAAGCCCCCCCCCCCCCCAGGTGTAAATATATCAAATTGATACAGCCATTCACTCTCAATAAGCGAAGAAAGGCAAAAAGATCTCCATTTCCACGTTTTTCAGCCTCACGTTGAAGTGAAGACTCTAATTTAAACACTTGAACGACTTGAAAGTTCAGGCTCGTTTTACAAAATCTAAGGTGGGCAAACAATAAGTAACAGCTAAAGCTCCTAGTGTGAGTTTAGCGGAACGATTAACTTCCTGGAACGACTTGTGATTATTCATGCGAAGCCTCGGGTTGTTCGTGCAGCCGCTGCATTGCCAATCGTAGGTCATGAATGAACTCACATAAACACAACAAGGAATCTTACAAGACGGGCCAACATTAAAACATTTAAAAATACTTGTAGTCGCCTTTCTACTTATAAACAGCAGATAAATATGAAACTATACCTATTTTTTAAACGGTATATTAGTCAGTTGTATCTGGCTTGATATGGCCATTAAGAACCTGTTTTTTATACCTGACATGACTGTTAATAAAGTTATATATATTTTGTTGGGGTCATCTCATATATTGCAATATTCAAGGCCAATTTAGAAGCCTTCCTGCTCTATGAAACGTTCAATACGAAGAAGATCATTGTTTTTTCTCGTAAAGCGCCACAGAAACAGTTGTTTTTGCAGTGTTGGGAAGGAACGAAGAACAGTTAGTGGGAATGGTATTATATAAAAAGGTACTGACTGTAAGCTTTTTGTAATTAGTTTTTTTTTCGTCGGGGGTGATCATCGTTGTCAAGCTCATAACGGTTTTTAGTTCACTTACATCCACAATTATTTTGTTATGTGCCTTCTGTCTGTATATACATTTTTTTTGACGATGTGGAAAACAAATTAAAGAATGAATGAAAGACAAGTGTTTTATCATTATAATCAGGCTATCATGTTTGTATATCATACGGTATTTTATCAACATATATCTGTGATGTTTTGGGAATGATGAAACTTGATACGTATTTTTGGCTTGTCATTTTATCAATTTATATCTGACGTAATAAGGCCATAAAAACTTGACTCAAAATACATATATCAATTTTTACATCAGGTTTTATAAGGCCATATCTAACTTTAAAATAGCCAGATATTTTTAGACATGAGTTAGATATTAATGCCAAGTAAAGGTTTGAAAACTCAAACACGAGGTGACGCAAAAGTTATTTTTGTATGGTTTTCTCCCATTTTCGAATATGAATCTTGGATAATAAGCAGCAAATCCATTCTAATTTTACATATGGACAGAATATGTAGTTATTTCCTCATTAAACAGCTCATTGTCGAAAATTACACCTTTATCTCAAGCACTCAGAGGGCCGAGGGATTGGTACTGACAAACTCAGCCCCGTTGTTATCATAAAGTATTTACGCCCTACACAACAGTCTCACCATTCTGTTGTTATATATCAAACGTTTATTCATCGTACCATCTAAAACATACATATGAGGCTTTATTTAGATTCGGAGCCAAAGCACTGCTCTAAACCTCCTCAGTTGTGGAGTGACGTCTGCTTCCAATCAAACGTGCGTATTCGTGATCGTTTTTAGTTGCAGTTAGCGGTACGAAAGGTAATGTTAATGAACACTATTTCACAGGATCTCAATGGTTTCCATCGTTGCCTATTTTAAGGTCTCACTTATTTGTGTTTTGTCTATCTGTCACTTTGAAGTTATTTCGTAAGAATTCACTTTATGTAATTTATCTTGCATATTTTGCACTTTTATTTAGGGTTCTTTGCTAAAACTAAAAGAAACAAGGTAAATATGAGAACAGCGGCATGTGTTTGGTCAGTTAATGTACCACAGTTTTCAATAGGGTAATCAACTCACAATTTTTTCTATAATCAAAATGGTGGCGGTACACAACTATTAAAATAAGTGATTTCATAATTATGTTAGATGAACCAATTTATTCTCCTTCTTCTTATTCAAATTATTCTTTGACCTCACCTGATCATAGTGTAACTTACCTTTTTCGCTTATATGTGTTATGTGAACATGGAACAATATTCTTTTTAAGCAATTTTATGAAGAAAACCTTTTTAAGATATAACCAACTTGTCAGCAAAGCTAGGAGCATAGCTAGGAGCAAAGCTAGGAGAAACTGCATAGTTCACACTCACAAATGTGCAATACTAAAAACTGCTCTTCCTCCTTCACCAATTTTATCCCTTTGCTATGAGAGAAAAATTACATTGATACTTCCCTTATAGTTCTAATAGGAGCAAGAATATTTAAATAAAGGAAAACGGTAAGAACATAAAACATGGAGACTTCAAATTTGTGATCGTCTTCTGCATTGATTCATTCACATTTGAAGAGATGAAAAGGAGTTTTCTGACTGTGAGAGAGGAGAAAGCCTACTTCCGCCCCTACATTTTTCAGAGGGGTTGTCGCCCCAGACACCCGCTTCGTACGCCCTTGGGAGAAAGGTAAATAAGATATAACCCGGTTTTCTGTGAACTCTTCCACTTTTTAATTTGCGGTAATTATACACACTCCCTCTTCATAAAAACTTCTTCGTTATTCAATATCAACAAAGCAATAATTAGATAATCATGATACCAATTGTTGGAATAGAATGAAATCATATTTCGCCCACAGTGAGTGGGTA
Organism: Holothuria scabra; assembly: GCA_037179385.1. Classification (NCBI taxonomy): domain Eukaryota; kingdom Metazoa; phylum Echinodermata; class Holothuroidea; order Aspidochirotida; family Holothuriidae; genus Holothuria; species Holothuria scabra. The sequence goes on from CM074190.1 coordinate 36,139,444, forward strand.
TTAAATCTATGGGGGTGTTTGATAAATGTATTTTAATTTACTAATATTAGCATTAAAACAAATAAAGATTTTGTTGGGGTCATTTTAATTAAGTTAGATTGGCCATTGATGAAATAACTATCGAGCGTGTCTGTTGCATTGACACGGATGGTGAAGGGCGTTCACATTTGCATTAGCGGCAGTAAGCAGTATCAACTGTCACTGACAAGGAACCCCAAAATCATGTCTTACTTTGCTTATTAAGAATGCAACATACACACCCCAGTAAGTCAAAGGCGGTGTGGGGTATAATTGCATGGTATCTGAGTTTGCTAAATGATATGTGCCCTCAGATAATCCCTGCTTTTATTTTGTCCACACTGCATGAAAAGCAATTAACATATACTTGTGTGACCTGTTAGCTTACCCCAAATGCTACGTAACTTTTTGTGTATTTTGGTATATATGGTACAGTATCTGACACTTAATGATGTGAAATCTGACTGTATGAAGTGTATATATAGTGTGCTTCATATTCTCCCTTAGGCGATAAGATGTATTCAGGCAGAGAAGGACGATTTTACAAAAAGTAAAAAGTAAAGTTTCATCATGATTGGTTGGAAAAGAAAGCCCCTTGTTGTATCAAGTTTCCTTTTCTTACAGTCTTCAAGCCACATTTTTTAGGTTTAATGGCCCCTCGTAAATTTTTTGGCTGAAAGTACCCACTTCCTTCAATTCGCCTCTGATTTGCGAGATATGATTGCAAGAAAAACGTCCATGTGTACCGTTGCAGGCTGTAGAAGCATGGTGGAAGCATAAAGGGAAAATGCTCGACGGATTCTGTATACTACGCTGAAATAGATCTGCAATAGCAACAGTAGGTCTACATTTTTATTTTTTAAAATCGTTAATGTTTAGTTTTGTACCTGGTGGTTAGTACTTATTCCGTGCTCATTTCTCCTTTCTTACAATGGAATGTTATTAATGATGAAGTGCTACTCAACTGCCATGACCGAATTGACTATGCTAGAGTCAGCGTAGGTTGCAGTAAGGCTGTGGCTAGTTATTCATCTTTTCACTCACGGGAGTTGATTGTCCTTATTTGGTTACCTGAAACCAAGGCTAATGCCATGATTGATATTGGAACATTTTACCTCTTGGTAGCCCCATCGATTAACACGTACTTAGTACACTACAATTTGCACAGATGGAGTACTTCTACATGCTATCTACAAAATTATGTTCTTGGAAGGATGTAAAAACCTTTTTACTATGGCCTTAACTCCTACAGAAATACCATTAGCGAAAAGGGTCTGATGTAACGAAATTACAATCTGCTGTACTCTCGAAGTCGGAGCAGGGAGCTTCAAGCTCCCTGGTCGGAGGATGCATGACAATGATGGGGTGTTTCAATCCCTGATAACTCTCTGTTTCAAAGATGTGATCAATTTCAATATCTTGTCTTGCTTGACTCAGTCACGCACGGAATAACATCAGGCTTTGTATTAAACATTTACCTTTAAACAACCCATATATATCTGGGACGGGCGCCAACTTTCTAAATCCAGCATAGTGAAATTACTAGGTCGGATCAAAAAATTGAAGGTTTAAAATCCACTTTTAAAAAAGGGGCATTGACACCTTTTTGAATGAAAATGTTTACTCCAAATTAACAAATTGAATTTGGTCCCTAAAATTAATGTAAAAGAGTGACACAAGATGTCACTCTGAAGGTTTTGGCGTGGGTGCTTCAGTGTGAGCAAAATGTAGCAGCTAAAAATTTAAAGGCACGTAGTGCGAGGAAGTTTTTATTAGCTGAGGGGGAGGGGTGCTAATACAGGAAACTACAAACTATGACGAAAATGTAAATATTTTTCCTATGCTTCATTCTGGGATTTCTAAAGGAAAGTAAACTTTATAGAGATTTTTAACATAACTCATAAATTGTCTGGACATTTTAGTGGAAGTTTGCCCCCATTTTGAACCCCTCTTGTATTGAACGATTGGGGGAGACCTTTGATATGACCCCCCCCCCCTAAGAATTTTGGAGGCAACATGTCCTTCATGATTGCCGCCTATGGGGGTATAAATTTGGATTGTGCACATCACCGTAAGCCCTCACACCAAAATGTATCTTCTTCATGTTATTTTTTCGACTTTTCTATACCAGGCAGATTCATTGAAATAATCAAACAAACGCAGGCTGCATAAATAATGAACATCAACAAAATTATGGAATTTTAACGTAGGCCACCAAATGAAACCGAGGACGTAAGACGAAATTCTTTCTTGAAAAGCATCATGGTACATCAAACACCACTTGCCGTTAAGCTAATGCCTTCTGGCAAGGAACGTGGGAGTTGAACTAAACATGATCGTTTTAATTTAATTTCATACTCGTATTCATTTTGTTATGAATTTTAGCCCACTTTTCTCTCTGTGTCTACTTCAATGTAAGTATTTATATTTAAACTAGATTTTTTAATTAAAAGCAATGATAAATGGTTTCCCCCCACGCCACCCGCTGTTTAAACAATTGTCACATTACGCGTATGTCGTAGAAATGTTCAAGACTTTAATTAATAATGTTGAGAGTATAAACAGAATATCAACGAATGAATCAAATATAAAGCGACGTTTACAACTTTATTTCACACTTCAAAACAGTCCATATAACCAACCGAAAATAAGATGGCCTTTTCTCGCTTTGTACAGATTCTAATCATTTCATATGGCATTGTTTCTTTGGAAGTTTTCTTAGCTGCAGATGCTGGTCCATATGAAAAAGGAACAGCGAAAGAAAACCGGAGAAGCGCTGAATCAGAGGTAAGCCAAATATATGCTCTGCTTTGCAAGAATACGTTATTTTAAAACGAACGCTAGCTTTTACGTAGCAGTAGCCTATTCAGCTCGTTGAAACCCTTCATTTACAAAGTTGGGGACAGGTCCGAACTTCAAAATTAACAAAGCAGAAATGGTTTCATGGCACGCCTATACTAGCAAGTGTATTCTAAGCAAAATGGGGCTTTCTGAAGGAAAGTCTGGAAACTCTTTCAAGCTTCGTGGCTAAGGTGGGAGTAATCGATAAGTCTGCTGCATCATTCACTGGGGTAGCTACACTCAATGGGCCCCTCTACATTGCTTTGGTACTAGCATAGATAACTGACTGTTAAATTATTCACGCAGTAGCGAAGAAATGATTTTGTCATGTCGGGGGTGGGGGGGGGGGGGAGGGTGAAGCATGGCATAACGAAAAGTTCTAACGAGAATGAGAAAAAACGGTTATTAAGGTGTTTTTGCATTAATTTTTGCAGCGTTGGGTCGTGGGGGTTCAACCCCCGCCCCAGCGACACACGATATAACACACGATTTAAGGCAGTATTTTATAACTTACGTTTTAATGTTTTATCTCCTAATGGTTTCATAGTCTGTCTTAGGACACTTCCCCGACTACACATTTTCATGGTAACCCCCCTCCACCTTTGTGGGAATTTAAGAATTTAAATGACAGATATTAAACTAAATTGAAACGAAAATGTCATCTCTGAAATGTGATGAGGTGATGCTGTGGTATTCTTGGGATATCAGTTACAGTCTATGAGGGATTCTGGTATCCAGGAGTTAGCATATGCCGATATTTCTCACAAGCGTCTTCCCTCCATGCGCATTTTTTCTAATATGTAAATTTTCTTCATGTGAAATACGGATCCTTATTGTAAAGAATAGTTTCTTTATGTTTCGACTTGATACTGGTATTTGTTACAATTATGTCAAAATGAGTACTCTGTGTAAAATAAGAATCTCTCGCAACATTGCTTCATAAAGATTGTTAAACCCTGAAATGGTTTAAACATAATATTCAGAAAAGAATACTCCCATTTTCAAAGAAGGTTGAATCAGGATCATATGGTTTATAAACATAGTTGCTTATAAGCTGTTTCCTGTTTTTATTATTTTGCTTCTGTACTACATATTACCTTGTTTTGTAGCCTTTATTGGTTAATAACATAGAAAAGTGGGGACTAGCTGCCCCAGTCTTTGCTTTTCGATCCATCCATTACCTGGTTGGCTCATTCGTATTATATAGATTTACAGGCGCAGATCCAATCATTAAGAGAAAGCAGTGGAGTGAGGAAACGCTAATTTTCCAACGTATATTTTATTGTTGATGTGGCGAAAAAGGGATGGCTGAGGTCGTAAAATCCCACCCCCCCCCCCTTAGATCGGCGTCTGATTTATGCATACCATGTGGAATTAAAGGTGCACTGCAACTGGAATCAACTGGCGTATCTGACATACAAGACTAGGTAGAGTAAATGAGCGCTAGCGAGGTAGAAAATAGGCAATGCTATTATTTGGGGAAATACCAATTACAGGCCATTCGAATCTCATCTGTAAATTATAGCAACTTTGTCCTTGGTTCCCATTTGGTAATAACGGAAGTGCCCTGGCCTAAATATGTCCACCTGACAGCTCTATAATGCTTTTGTTCGAAAGTTAACTTCAGTTGTCTGAGAGAAATGAAAGCCTTGCTGGATAATGTAAGCGTAAAGATATACTTCTGGGTACATTTGTTATGTTTTATATTTCAGGAGCAACCTTTGGAAAGAATGTTCGAGGCAAATGTTGGTAAGTATAACAATCTACCTGAAGTGTACGTTAATGTTGTTATTGAAAACCCTGGTGCATGTAAAGATGTCACTAATCCTTGAAAGAGAACCTTCGAAAAAGCAAAGACGTCTGTAACTGCAAACAGTTAGCTACAATCCAAACAAATGCAGTGTTTCCATAATCATCAAAGCCTTATGGAGGCCTGAACACATTTTCTAATTAGAGCGCGATTTTTGCACCCATGATACGCCAATTTCCCATCACTGCGATGATTGCGAGACCTCATAAGGATCATGCAACTGCTTTCACGTGGTATGATTCTCGTCAATATCACGGAACAGAAGATATTTTTTTTTTACTTTTGAGAGGCTAACAACTGTGGCTGCTTACTAAAAATTAGAAATCAAATAACTGCTAAGAAATAGAACAACAAAATGAGTGGGAACATAAACGAAAGGTTTTATGAGCCATCAGAGGTGTTAAAGTTCAAACTTCAAGGTTATTGAGAAAAAGAGCAGCATTCGTCGTCAGATATTTCTGACATTCTTAATGCTTAAAAGTAAGAGCACATTGTATAAAGTGTAAATGTTCAATAAGATTTCTATGAATGCCACCAAAATTCAACCACATTGACTTTCGAAGGGGTTTATGCTTTATGGTCATTTGTGGACCGAAAATCCTATAAGGCGGCGGCTCATAAAACTAATTTGATCTCTTCAAATTCAGTCTCGAAATGCAATCGAAACTGCATTAAAACGATCGGAATGTGACATCTACTTCATGCAAAGCAGATGCCACGGAAGAGATGTGAAACTTGTGATAAAATAAGGAAAATACCGTAACGAATTTGGATAATTCGTCTTCACTTTCCGTATGTAACTTTTGCCAACTTAGTTCTAGCGCTGGGAACGTGAAAGAAAGAAAGGTTAAAAGGAAAAAAAGAGAATGCCAAAGGTATCATTTTCACATTTCTTCCTTAAATGATTCAATCAAAACAATAGGTTTTTTTTTCTTTTTTGGCTTTACCTTTTAGCGTAGGATAGGTGAATATCAGATAGAATTTATCTTTTTAAGTGTTTGATCGTTTTCATTCGTTTTGAGTATTTTTCGAGATGACCATGCTTATGGCATCGTTATGCTTTCAGTGCGGGTTCCCTAGCCAAGCCTGTCTATTTTTACACAGTAGGGTGGATTCAAAATATAAGCAAATTTATGCAGGTGGTCAAGGAACTTTATCAACTATGATAAAAATGTGGGCCTACTGTGCAGTAACAAAACAATGACAGAAAAATTTGCCATGAATTGAAAGGCCAGTTGAAAAGCCCCCCCCCCCCCCAAAAAAAAAAAAAAAATGAAAAAACAGGAAAAAATTGAAAAGTATCGGTACAGGTCACAACCTAAAATAACACATTCGCGGCATCAACGTTTAATAATGGGTAGAGGTTGAGCTGGGCACAGGTGTTTGGCTTAGGTAGGTCTCTGGTGAGACTCTCGGGCAAAGCCAAGATGAGCTTCAAAGGAAAGTCCTCGAGTATTATCTTGATTGGTAGATGCCGAAAATTACACTATACAACATTTTCGTGTCGTTGTGTCGTTTAATAACACCATTTTAACCTAAGAAGATTTAAACAAATTAGTAACCCCTAGTCCCTACTGCCATTGTGCCGGACTTGGTGCTCAGTTTGAGAAACGGAGTTAGGAAAACAAGCGCAGGCGCCACAACTGGAAAATAAAGTTGTCGGCCGTCCGACTTTAAACAACTGGAGAGAAACAGAGTCGTCGAACCTCTGTCATTTAACTGACTGACCGACCGGCCAACGGACGAACGAACTGACTGACAAACTAACTGACTGATTGGTTGGTTGACTGGCAGGCTAGCTGGCTACTGACTGACTGACCGATTGGCTGACTAAAAAATTGGAAAAAGGAATCTACCGACTTTGCTTGGTGTCAAAATTGACCAGGATGCGGTCTCCGGTTATCCAACACGGATTCCTGGTTAAACGGTGACATAATCTTGTTGAAATTTGACCAGAAATATATCAAATTTTAACCAACATTTGGTCAAGTTGAACCAGGATATCTGGGTTGGATAACCTGCGACCGCATGCTTGTCAATTTTGACCAGAATGTTTTTAAAGTGTAATCTAGAGATGAACACAAATGAGGGGCACTGGACGTCCCTGTCAGAAGGTATTGGCAAGCGGGATCGGGATTATCGACTTCAAGTGTGTGATCCATGAAAAATAAATTAGGAATTTTAGTTTCTTGACCAGTAGTTTATCTGCCCGGGGCAGAGGGGAGTGCTCCCCTGACTGGTTCAACCGGGAAAATAAGCTCAAGCCACCTGGTCGAAAAGGGGAAAAATTAAGGAAAGAAGAACGTGAGAAACGGAGAGAAGGGTAAAGAAGAAGGGTGAAAGTAAAAGAAATTTTTTTAGCTTCAGACAGGTTTCGTCAAATTCTTTTTCAGTTACTTCTCCATCGGGCTAGCAGTGTCGTTTTAGTCTCCTTGTCCCTATTTAACGTTCATCTGTGGAAACTACCCTAGTATACCTGCCCGGCGGTCTATACTAAATTGAGAAGTGTTATTCCACGAGTATCTTTCTACTTGTTACAAACCGTGGAACGTGGGATTTCTTGAAGCGGCCCGCTTCAGATAAGAGAGAACTTGGAAGTCCTTAACTTTTTCTTCCAACCCGTGTAAGTTTCATGTGAAATTCCACATGAATGCTCGTCGGATAAACATTTTTTGTCAGCAATTCCCTTCGTTTTTATGTGAAATATAACATACCGTTCATACCGTATGGTTATAGCACGGATATCGTACTCGAGGTAATCGGTAGTCATACTCGCCTACTTTTCGAAACCAGGAGGTACGAAGCTAATTTTCGCAGACTTGAATTTCGGGCAAGGGCATGAATAAAAATCGGTCGCATTTTTTGAATCTTAAAAATCTTGCATGTTGTTTATTACACTGGAAACTAGTAAGAGTGCCCCAGTCCTTCCAATACCTTGTCTGAACATAGAAAAAAAAGTAATATAACAGCAAAATTTTCATAAAATATCAAAAGAATTACAAAAATCTTGACTCATTAGGAAAGCTTATAAAACATTTTTTCTGAGCCTCACTTCACAGCGTAGGTCAACACCTGCCCGAAATGGTAGACGTTTCTGGCCAAACTTGAAAAATGTTCTTAGATAATTTCAATCGACAGATTAAACGGGAACATTAAACGGGAAGTCGGGAGTGCACAGTATATACATGTGCTATTAATTTTGCCTAAAATAATGATAGTGGTACATTTTATGTGGAATTTTCTGATCATTTTTAAGGCTTATATGCTCTTTTTTCAAAGTTAGCATGATTTTGCAAACTTAATCTCAAAGTAAGGGCCGCTTTGATCCTATTCACAAAATTGTGGAAGTCATTTCTGATCGTCTAAGCCTGTAAGGGATCTCAATCTTTCAAAATTTTCCTGACGCTTCGCGCCAACCGATGGTGGTGACCCGCTTAGATAGTCTTTCGGACAGAATTACATATTTCGGACAAAAAAAAAAACCCTCCTGCCACAACCTGATTGTTCGTATACGCATTTGGCCTAGCTACATATGTAAAGCTTTTGGAACGGGAGGGGGGGGGGATTGCTACCGGGGAATATATGGTCATTCCACCCCTTACAAATGAACCCGGATACGCCACACTGTCCTCGACGGAATGAGAATCAAGAAGTTTCAAGCATATGAATTTAGGCTAGTATGAAGAAAAGCAAATCATATTTTCATTTTGCTTCTACACCTTTTAACTCACCAAAAGTTGCCTTTCAATTTGTAACCTCTTCTAGACAACGGTCAAGAAAAGGGCTCCCCCGCCCTGTTCATCAATTGGATGCGATACTGCATTCTATCACGTAATTTTCTGATTGTTTGTAGTTCGTTATTTAACATATTTTGAAGTAAATGTACCCTCATTGTAAACGATCAGTGTTGTATAATATTATATGATTTATGGTATGTGATCTACTGTGGCCAGCTCTTGTTTACTCGTATGCTAGGGTAACGGTAAGAGACTGGTTGACCGACTGACACGTGAAAAACAATTCCACGTGCAGAATAATTGAATAATTTTTTACTCCTGGACCAACACCTTAATGTTATTGGTAAGTAACGGTAGTAACCGAAACAATAATCATGCAGCGGGATCCTAGGCTTCGTTAATATAACAGAATAAATGTGGTAACCAGGACTAATCTCCCAAAGCTAAACGAAGCCACGTAAGGCTTAGATGATCGATTCAACACTCTTACTGCACCCAAACAAATTTCAATTTTCATTTCGAATTTCGCACTCGACTCTGACTGTTCTTTTTACTGTATAGTGCATCCAGGCCAGATAGTAGAAAAGCCTCTTAAATCCGCAGAGATGTAAGTGACTGTGATGGTCGGTCATGTGTATTGGAAGGGGCTATACTTCAAACCCTTTAAAATTTCAACATCAGCCTTCCTCGAAAAGGCGATGCTTGGTTACCGCTTCCCACGGACCCCTGACCGCAGCACCGATTACTCAAGTCTTGCCAAGCAACTAGTACATCTTCTCAGAATACCCAGCATCTACTGAGATACCCAGCATGCCATCTACCTCCATATTGTTCATTCGAGGTCACCAAACCTTTCAGTGGCGTAGCTAGGATTTTTTCCAGGGGGGGGGGGGCAAAGGTATGAAATTTCCCCAAACCTTTTCCTGGTCAATGTGTATGTATTTCATATAAAATATGCAAACTTACAAGTATAACAACATTACCTTGACATTTTGTAATATTAACTGCATTTTAATCTTAAAGTATATCATAGAGCAATCGGAAACAACAAAGTATACTATTTTGATAAACAATATCTGGTTTATTTGTATGTACTAAAGCAGTGGCGTACGCAGGATTTCTCTGAAGGGGGAGGGGCATGCAGTATGCTCTAAGGGGAGGGGTGTCCGGAAATTTTTTTGACGTTTTCAAGGAGCCTACATGCAAAATGGTGCAAGATTTTCGACTTTGACAGGAACAGTGTTAAAAGTTAAATCGTGGTGGTTCATGAGGATAAAACTGAAACTTTTGTGTCTTTACATGCACTCTTATGCCATTTATGTTACCTTTTAAAAGTCCTAATAAAAGAGCATTGATCGGTATTTGTGGTTTTTCTTGGCCACAAATTGTTATTTTGTCATAAAGATTATCCATCCATTGGTTGGCGCGGAGCGCAGAGAAAATTTGGAAAAATCAAACCCCTTACATGACCGGAAATAGCATTTTCCAGGCTAATACGAAGGCTCTAGGCAGTCGCTTTCTTCTTTTGTCGTTTGCAATGAAATCCTCACTTCAAAATATGTTTGCAAACTGCAAAGTGATCAGAGAGTTAAGAGCTAATTTTACTCCAAATATGTAATTTTGCCCCACCATTGCCTGGCGCGAAGCGTAAAGAAAATTTCGAAAAATCAGACCCCTCAGATGGTTAAAATAGCGTATTTATGCTTGTAAAGAGAATCTTAACATGTAGTCTTTTTTATCGATGCCACCAGTGGGAAACAAGAGTCTACCTTTTTAAGTAAAAATTGGAATTTGACAGAATTTGCCTAGGTCTATTTGTAGGAATTAAAAAAAAAAATTGGCATCACTGAAAGACCTTGCAGGGACAATCCTTCCCCTTTGAAAAATTTTGAAAAATTAGGTGTCCTTATAAGCATTCTGGTGCCACGTATGCTATCTTTTGAAGTAAAATCTGTGTTAATAGAGTTAGACTACGTATTTTTAAGAACAAAGAAAAAGTGTCATCAGTGAGGGGGGCATGGCCAAATGGTCTCCCCTTCGCAAGACACTAAGGAGGCCTGATAGTAGCTCGATCACACAAGATATCCTGTGAGAAAAGCAGTCTGTTATGTGTAGAAGGCCACGAGATACTCATTGTCCATTTATTGTTACACTCAAAGTGAGCAGAAAGCTATGTTCCCGAACTAGCTTGTTAGTCTCCAAGGATTAGGCTAAGTAACAAAATCTAAGTGTGCCAACGGTTCCCATCAAGTTTAATATCTAGATTAACTTTAAGTTTATCGTTGGCCATGGTTGTTTCAGCCAGATCCATCGTTATGTACACAGAGTAAAATCGTACAGCTACTGCTAGCTTGTAGAAGAACATAACAACCTCGGGGGTCTACGGTAGTGAGTTATCAGTTTTCACATCCTTTTACTGATGAATTCCCAAAGTATCACCTGAATAACAGCTTCCTGTGCACTGTCATGCACTGATCATAAGCCCCGTGCGTATACAAACACTAGAGAACATTCTATCTGCTACGCGACGAAGACATTTCTGTGGAACGCGAATTGGCCGGTCCATGCGACACGGACGAAATCTGAGTTAATTTGTTGCATGAAAATACGAATTATGTATGAGAAATGTCTCACAATTTCTTATTCTAACAAAAATTTTGAGAAATTTTTGTGAAATATTTGTAATAATAAGAAGATTCATCAAATTTCCCCATTTTCATCAATTTTCCCAAAAAATTTTCCAAGGGGGGCAACTTGCCCCCCCCTGCCCCTCAGTAGCTACGCCACTGATGCCTTTGTTGAACCAATTTAAATGGTGCAAACCTCCCAGTGACCTGGGAGACACCTACCAAAGTGAGTAGGAGAATTCACCGTTTGCCCCCTCTTCCACACAATTCCTACGTACGCAATTGTAACCTGATTCAACCATAGTTATAATACCTTTCCCTGGTTTGGAAACTCCGCGAACCGCCTGCTTATGTTGAGATTCCGGTTTTCGTCAGTCACGTGACGTTGATAGTACACGAGAGCCTGTGTTGTCGGACTCTCTATACTTACTGTATATATGCAGACAGGGTAAACTGATTTCTTCGAGAGTCTCTTGTGAACAATTTTCAAACTGTCATGACTTCAATTAGGGCGTATTTTATTGCGAAAAGATTGATTGAGATTTCTGTCTTAAATTAGAACGGCCGTAAAGCGAGAATAACTATACTCAAACTAAAATAGCGAGACAATTGATGGCTGGGCTAGTAACAGTAACTTGGTAAGCAAACTCAACAATGCCGCCGCGAAATTACGAAGCACGTAGCAATCGCACCGTATAACGTTAGACTAATTGAATTAAACCATTTTAACAAACGAGTGTAACGGTTCTTCAGACGAGTGTATAATACAATATATATCAGAAACTATGGTCGCACGAAATTTAGGAAGCCCACCTAGCGCAATGAAGTAGGTCTACTTCACCCTTAGCGCACAGTGACTGCGGTTTGATAAGCCTGTTGGACCTACTGAATGTCCTCAGCGAAGGTCTCCAAACGCCAGGCCTCGGAACCAGTACTTTACGCTTAAAAGGAGAAAATAAAACAAG